>OX465296.1:32055362-32367124 GCA_949987735.1 Leucophora obtusa | reverse complement strand
ATAACAACTTAACCTGCTAAAATGAGCAAAAAATTTTGTTAAATATTTAGTAGTTTAAAAATCAAAAAAAGAAGTTTTAAACTTGTGACGGCAAAAGTCGCACACTTGTTTTTACCAACATGAATTTTTTTTTATCTATTGAATCAACTTCTTATTTTGTCACTGAATTACATGATTTATTTAAATTCATCCAATTTTCCTTTATTAAAAGAAGTTTATTAATTTAAATTCAAATTTAACGGCCTTATAAATGACAGAACACCCTCTAGCGGGTAGTCGTATAGGTATAATTCGGTACTACGAAAGGAAATTCAACACTGAATACAAGAGAAACTACTTAATGTTACGTCTTTGTCTTGAAGACAGCTGTGTGTTATGTTTGTTCATTTTAATTGTGTGTGCGATCAATCGGTATATAAGCGAGCGTGTTGAATGGTTTTAGTCAGTCAGTCAACGGACAGCGTTGAGGTAAGACATACATTGGTGGTTGGACTGCTGATAATTAAAAGACTTAGGTTAGTGCTGTCTTATATAGGTGGTTGGACTGCCTATATTAAAGCTGCCTTATATTGGTGGTTGGACTGCCAATATATTAAACAGTCTTTGCTTTGGTGGTTGGACTGCCAATATTTAAAAGACTTAGGTTAGTGCTGTCGTATATTGGTGGTTGGACTGCCAATATAGTGAACAGTCTTTGCTTTGGGTGGTTGGACTGCCAATAGTTTAACCAGTCTTTGCTTGGTGGTTGGACTGCCTAGATCGACTGGTCTAATCTAACGGTTGGACGGCCCTCGTTCAGTCTGTTCTGAGAAATTGTGGTTGGACTGCGTTATTCTCAAATTTACTGAAACAAGGGCGAACCTCGAGCCTTTCATGTAGATTTTCCTCCGATTGTCTTACTCTCCACCAGCGACGAGGATAACCTCCGTGTCGTATATATGTACATCGGTAATAGTGTCATTTTGTGAAAATTGTAATAATAGTAAGAAACCGTAAAGTTATTTTAAATAAAGAATTTTATAACAAAATTTGGTGTTTTCTCTCTCTTGGGAATAAATAAATGGTTTGTAACGAACTCTGGGCGACCGCGAGCTCTGCCCTAGCATAAGGTGGAAAAACACGTCGTTACAAACTTTCGAAGTTTTTTTCGGTTTTTATTTTAATGCAACTAAAAATCGAGCCTTTTGAAACCGGCAGTTTACAAATTTTTTAGCAAATATTTCTGCTGATTTTGGCACGATAGCCTGCTATTGCATTCAACTAAATTAAGCTTAAAAATTTGAACTAATTTTTAGTAGTTTTAACTAAATTTTTTACGGATTTTTTTCTATTAGTTTATGTCAGGTCGGGTATATAAACTTCTGGGAGCACCCTTGTAGGTCCTTTCTCAGGAGTAGACCTCTGCTAAGTCCCCCTTAATAGTCCGCCAAAACCCCTTCGGTTAGAAACCTAAAATTTAAAACATGGAAGGTGCTTTTTTGAATTTTTGAGAGAAACGATGTAAAAATGGTGTTCAAATGGTAAAGAGTGTCCCCCTTCGCTGTCTGTCTAAACCGCTGGAGCTAGAAACTTGAAATTTTATATCAAGGTTCCTCCTCTATCGGAGACATTCACTAAGACTACTGACTGACCAAAGCGCTGGATCTAGAAAGCTGAAATTCAGTATATATTTAGTTCTTCTCCGGCGTAAAAGTTCGCCTAAGCGGGATAATTTCAAATTTCTACCGGGAGGGACTAAATGGGAAAAGTGTCCCCCTTGACGGCCTGCCCAAATATATGTCCTTTAGAGAATAGGCTAATTTATCGACAGGGTACTTTTTTGAATTTTGAACAGGAATGTGCTATAATTGGGTGTTATAAAGGGAAGAAGTGCTCCAGTTAACTCCCTGTCCCAGCCGCTGCGGCTAGAAAGTTGAAATTTGATATGAGGGTTTCCCTTCTATCGTAGACATCAGGTAGGACGAAATTTTTGGAAACTCTTACCGGGGAGGGCGGGGTACATAGGGAATAAGCAACCCTTTGGCTTCTTGATGAAACTGCTGGAACTATGAAGTTTAAATTTGGTATGCAGATTTCTCCACCGGCGTAGACATCCGCTGCGAATGGTAAAGTCTCCCCCCAACTCCTTTACAAATGACTTTGACTTCAAGTGAAAGAAGTGGAATTGAACGACGAACTTGAAAAACAGAAAAACAGAAGCTAGAACCGAAATGGAATGAAACGAGAAACAAAATTAAAAGGAACGAGAACGAGTGGAATTGGACCATTAAAATTGGGAAACGAAATGGAATGGAACCCGTATTAAAATACTGCACAAGTGGAAAAAAGTGTAATAGAACTAGGAACGACGGACATTCAAACACTGGACAAAGGAACAGCGAACTGGTGGAATCGAAACATTAGACGAGTGTAAAGAATCAGATTGGAACAGGAAACAATTAACATTGATACACTGAGCAATGGAAACGAATTGGAATGGAACGGAATTGGAAATGAAATGGATCGGCGAATAGGTGAAATCGAAATGGATTGGAACGGGGAATTATTAACACTGAAACACAGAACAGAACAAATTTACTCTATGGAAAAAAATACGCACATTGTGTTTAAATTGGTGTACAAATAATGAGCAATTTTAAATTGAATTAAATGAAATTTTGAAATTACTATGTTAATTTACTAAACTTGTGCATGAATGTACGCATAAAATGAGTAAAAATCCACAAAAAATGTGCAAAACTCCACAGAAAGTGTGTAAAAATACCCCAAAAATGCGTATATTTACCACAGCTGTGTTTTAAGTTAAATCACCTAAAAACATTTCCTTGTTTTTAATAAAATGACAAATTAATTTTTAGTACTTATTTTATTAATAATAATATCCGTATCATTCCCGCATAATCATTTATGTTTAAATTAGTCTTCAGATCTGAAAGTATTTGTATAAATTTGATATAATAAAAATTTGTTATAACTATTGAACTAAAATCAATTTTGAAAAGAGGTTTAGACTAACACGTGCGTCAACAATAATTACCAAAAATAATTTCATGCTTATGTTGCTATTTCCAGATAAAAATGTGTTTGTAAAAATGTAGTTATTCAGAAAAGGTAATCCCTTTTAGCTTTTTTTTTATTATTTAAATTTTTTTTTTAATTTTTTCCAACTTAAAATATCAGAGTACTTATTAATAAGTATTATAAGTTAGTATATTTACCAACTTTTTGCGTAATCATTTTATTTAACAAAAATACAGTAATTTGAAGCATAATGTGTTTATTTGTAAACACATAATGTTTAAAAATACATCATAGTCATAATCCCAACCATAATTGAACCTTAGAGCTTGGCAATAATCAAACCTGTTAAGAATTATATTTGTTCATAATATATGAAGAACAAAATCCAATTCTTAAATCATTAAACTAAATAATGCTGACAGAAATAATTTTATTATAATTGCTATTGCTACAATGGTAATTAAATCAGCAATTAAATTGTTCACCTAATTCAATTATCCCATGTATGATTTATACCATAGGTTTTTGGTATTTAGTAATGGATATTGTTTAGAGATCTTGAAACATGCTTTAATTATTTTATCCCTCTACAGTTAAAACCATTTTCGTTTATGTATATTCAAGTGTTTTTAAGCGATAAATAAGGATATTAAAAAATATAATTTTAAGCAAGTCCACAGTTTAATCATCTTATGTTAGCCAACATAAATAAATGTAGCACCCAGAAATATCTAGTTTCTAAAAAAAAGATGAAAATTCTAAAGGGGGAAACGCTGAATAGAATGTTGTAATATTCTGTTTATATAAAAGAACAACATGACTGACTGACTGACTGACCCTACATCGCCCAGCTAGGAAGTTGAAATTTAGTATGTCGAGGGCGGTCCCAGAACTACCCGACCTAACAAACAAAACTTAACAAAGTTGAGAAAAATTTTCTTTATTTCTCAACATTCTTTTAGCTCGATACACTTTTCGTAGCGATTTTCAATAGCTTCGATACCGTACACTAATAGAAAAAATTTGTAAACAAATTATTTAAAACTACTAATTAGTTAATTGCAGAAATTAGCAGATTATTTTTGCTATATATTAGTAAGAAAGGAACAGCAAAAATAAATCTGTTAACTATACAGAATTTTAGTAATATTTGAGTTAAATTTTTGTTAATAGAATATAACAACTTAACCTGCTAAAATGAGCAAAAAATTTTGTTAAATATTTAGTAGTTTAAAAATCAAAAAAAGAAGTTTTAAACTTGTGACGGCAAAAGTCGCACACTTGTTTTTACCAACATGAATTTTTTTTTATCTATTGAATCAACTTCTTATTTTGTCACTGAATTACATGATTTATTTAAATTCATCCAATTTTCCTTTATTAAAAGAAGTTTATTAATTTAAATTCAAATTTAACGGCCTTATAAATGACAGAACACCCTCTAGCGGGTAGTCGTATAGGTATAATTCGGTACTACGAAAGGAAATTCAACACTGAATACAAGAGAAACTACTTAATGTTACGTCTTTGTCTTGAAGACAGCTGTGTGTTATGTTTGTTCATTTTAATTGTGTGTGCGATCAATCGGTATATAAGCGAGCGTGTTGAATGGTTTTAGTCAGTCAGTCAACGGACAGCGTTGAGGTAAGACATACATTGGTGGTTGGACTGCTGATAATTAAAAGACTTAGGTTAGTGCTGTCTTATATAGGTGGTTGGACTGCCTATATTAAAGCTGCCTTATATTGGTGGTTGGACTGCCAATATATTAAACAGTCTTTGCTTTGGTGGTTGGACTGCCAATATTTAAAAGACTTAGGTTAGTGCTGTCGTATATTGGTGGTTGGACTGCCAATATAGTGAACAGTCTTTGCTTTGGGTGGTTGGACTGCCAATAGTTTAACCAGTCTTTGCTTGGTGGTTGGACTGCCTAGATCGACTGGTCTAATCTAACGGTTGGACGGCCCTCGTTCAGTCTGTTCTGAGAAATTGTGGTTGGACTGCGTTATTCTCAAATTTACTGAAACAAGGGCGAACCTCGAGCCTTTCATGTAGATTTTCCTCCGATTGTCTTACTCTCCACCAGCGACGAGGATAACCTCCGTGTCGTATATATGTACATCGGTAATAGTGTCATTTTGTGAAAATTGTAATAATAGTAAGAAACCGTAAAGTTATTTTAAATAAAGAATTTTATAACAAAATTTGGTGTTTTCTCTCTCTTGGGAATAAATAAATGGTTTGTAACGAACTCTGGGCGACCGCGAGCTCTGCCCTAGCATAAGGTGGAAAAACACGTCGTTACAAACTTTCGAAGTTTTTTTCGGTTTTTATTTTAATGCAACTAAAAATCGAGCCTTTTGAAACCGGCAGTTTACAAATTTTTTAGCAAATATTTCTGCTGATTTTGGCACGATAGCCTGCTATTGCATTCAACTAAATTAAGCTTAAAAATTTGAACTAATTTTTAGTAGTTTTAACTAAATTTTTTACGGATTTTTTTCTATTAGTTTATGTCAGGTCGGGTATATAAACTTCTGGGAGCACCCTTGTAGGTCCTTTCTCAGGAGTAGACCTCTGCTAAGTCCCCCTTAATAGTCCGCCAAAACCCCTTCGGTTAGAAACCTAAAATTTAAAACATGGAAGGTGCTTTTTTGAATTTTTGAGAGAAACGATGTAAAAATGGTGTTCAAATGGTAAAGAGTGTCCCCCTTCGCTGTCTGTCTAAACCGCTGGAGCTAGAAACTTGAAATTTTATATCAAGGTTCCTCCTCTATCGGAGACATTCACTAAGACTACTGACTGACCAAAGCGCTGGATCTAGAAAGCTGAAATTCAGTATATATTTAGTTCTTCTCCGGCGTAAAAGTTCGCCTAAGCGGGATAATTTCAAATTTCTACCGGGAGGGACTAAATGGGAAAAGTGTCCCCCTTGACGGCCTGCCCAAATATATGTCCTTTAGAGAATAGGCTAATTTATCGACAGGGTACTTTTTTGAATTTTGAACAGGAATGTGCTATAATTGGGTGTTATAAAGGGAAGAAGTGCTCCAGTTAACTCCCTGTCCCAGCCGCTGCGGCTAGAAAGTTGAAATTTGATATGAGGGTTTCCCTTCTATCGTAGACATCAGGTAGGACGAAATTTTTGGAAACTCTTACCGGGGAGGGCGGGGTACATAGGGAATAAGCAACCCTTTGGCTTCTTGATGAAACTGCTGGAACTATGAAGTTTAAATTTGGTATGCAGATTTCTCCACCGGCGTAGACATCCGCTGCGAATGGTAAAGTCTCCCCCCAACTCCTTTACAAATGACTTTGACTTCAAGTGAAAGAAGTGGAATTGAACGACGAACTTGAAAAACAGAAAAACAGAAGCTAGAACCGAAATGGAATGAAACGAGAAACAAAATTAAAAGGAACGAGAACGAGTGGAATTGGACCATTAAAATTGGGAAACGAAATGGAATGGAACCCGTATTAAAATACTGCACAAGTGGAAAAAAGTGTAATAGAACTAGGAACGACGGACATTCAAACACTGGACAAAGGAACAGCGAACTGGTGGAATCGAAACATTAGACGAGTGTAAAGAATCAGATTGGAACAGGAAACAATTAACATTGATACACTGAGCAATGGAAACGAATTGGAATGGAACGGAATTGGAAATGAAATGGATCGGCGAATAGGTGAAATCGAAATGGATTGGAACGGGGAATTATTAACACTGAAACACAGAACAGAACAAATTTACTCTATGGAAAAAAATACGCACATTGTGTTTAAATTGGTGTACAAATAATGAGCAATTTTAAATTGAATTAAATGAAATTTTGAAATTACTATGTTAATTTACTAAACTTGTGCATGAATGTACGCATAAAATGAGTAAAAATCCACAAAAAATGTGCAAAACTCCACAGAAAGTGTGTAAAAATACCCCAAAAATGCGTATATTTACCACAGCTGTGTTTTAAGTTAAATCACCTAAAAACATTTCCTTGTTTTTAATAAAATGACAAATTAATTTTTAGTACTTATTTTATTAATAATAATATCCGTATCATTCCCGCATAATCATTTATGTTTAAATTAGTCTTCAGATCTGAAAGTATTTGTATAAATTTGATATAATAAAAATTTGTTATAACTATTGAACTAAAATCAATTTTGAAAAGAGGTTTAGACTAACACGTGCGTCAACAATAATTACCAAAAATAATTTCATGCTTATGTTGCTATTTCCAGATAAAAATGTGTTTGTAAAAATGTAGTTATTCAGAAAAGGTAATCCCTTTTAGCTTTTTTTTTATTATTTAAATTTTTTTTTTAATTTTTTCCAACTTAAAATATCAGAGTACTTATTAATAAGTATTATAAGTTAGTATATTTACCAACTTTTTGCGTAATCATTTTATTTAACAAAAATACAGTAATTTGAAGCATAATGTGTTTATTTGTAAACACATAATGTTTAAAAATACATCATAGTCATAATCCCAACCATAATTGAACCTTAGAGCTTGGCAATAATCAAACCTGTTAAGAATTATATTTGTTCATAATATATGAAGAACAAAATCCAATTCTTAAATCATTAAACTAAATAATGCTGACAGAAATAATTTTATTATAATTGCTATTGCTACAATGGTAATTAAATCAGCAATTAAATTGTTCACCTAATTCAATTATCCCATGTATGATTTATACCATAGGTTTTTGGTATTTAGTAATGGATATTGTTTAGAGATCTTGAAACATGCTTTAATTATTTTATCCCTCTACAGTTAAAACCATTTTCGTTTATGTATATTCAAGTGTTTTTAAGCGATAAATAAGGATATTAAAAAATATAATTTTAAGCAAGTCCACAGTTTAATCATCTTATGTTAGCCAACATAAATAAATGTAGCACCCAGAAATATCTAGTTTCTAAAAAAAAGATGAAAATTCTAAAGGGGGAAACGCTGAATAGAATGTTGTAATATTCTGTTTATATAAAAGAACAACATGACTGACTGACTGACTGACCCTACATCGCCCAGCTAGGAAGTTGAAATTTAGTATGTCGAGGGCGGTCCCAGAACTACCCGACCTAACAAACAAAACTTAACAAAGTTGAGAAAAATTTTCTTTATTTCTCAACATTCTTTTAGCTCGATACACTTTTCGTAGCGATTTTCAATAGCTTCGATACCGTACACTAATAGAAAAAATTTGTAAACAAATTATTTAAAACTACTAATTAGTTAATTGCAGAAATTAGCAGATTATTTTTGCTATATATTAGTAAGAAAGGAACAGCAAAAATAAATCTGTTAACTATACAGAATTTTAGTAATATTTGAGTTAAATTTTTGTTAATAGAATATAACAACTTAACCTGCTAAAATGAGCAAAAAATTTTGTTAAATATTTAGTAGTTTAAAAATCAAAAAAAGAAGTTTTAAACTTGTGACGGCAAAAGTCGCACACTTGTTTTTACCAACATGAATTTTTTTTTATCTATTGAATCAACTTCTTATTTTGTCACTGAATTACATGATTTATTTAAATTCATCCAATTTTCCTTTATTAAAAGAAGTTTATTAATTTAAATTCAAATTTAACGGCCTTATAAATGACAGAACACCCTCTAGCGGGTAGTCGTATAGGTATAATTCGGTACTACGAAAGGAAATTCAACACTGAATACAAGAGAAACTACTTAATGTTACGTCTTTGTCTTGAAGACAGCTGTGTGTTATGTTTGTTCATTTTAATTGTGTGTGCGATCAATCGGTATATAAGCGAGCGTGTTGAATGGTTTTAGTCAGTCAGTCAACGGACAGCGTTGAGGTAAGACATACATTGGTGGTTGGACTGCTGATAATTAAAAGACTTAGGTTAGTGCTGTCTTATATAGGTGGTTGGACTGCCTATATTAAAGCTGCCTTATATTGGTGGTTGGACTGCCAATATATTAAACAGTCTTTGCTTTGGTGGTTGGACTGCCAATATTTAAAAGACTTAGGTTAGTGCTGTCGTATATTGGTGGTTGGACTGCCAATATAGTGAACAGTCTTTGCTTTGGGTGGTTGGACTGCCAATAGTTTAACCAGTCTTTGCTTGGTGGTTGGACTGCCTAGATCGACTGGTCTAATCTAACGGTTGGACGGCCCTCGTTCAGTCTGTTCTGAGAAATTGTGGTTGGACTGCGTTATTCTCAAATTTACTGAAACAAGGGCGAACCTCGAGCCTTTCATGTAGATTTTCCTCCGATTGTCTTACTCTCCACCAGCGACGAGGATAACCTCCGTGTCGTATATATGTACATCGGTAATAGTGTCATTTTGTGAAAATTGTAATAATAGTAAGAAACCGTAAAGTTATTTTAAATAAAGAATTTTATAACAAAATTTGGTGTTTTCTCTCTCTTGGGAATAAATAAATGGTTTGTAACGAACTCTGGGCGACCGCGAGCTCTGCCCTAGCATAAGGTGGAAAAACACGTCGTTACAAACTTTCGAAGTTTTTTTCGGTTTTTATTTTAATGCAACTAAAAATCGAGCCTTTTGAAACCGGCAGTTTACAAATTTTTTAGCAAATATTTCTGCTGATTTTGGCACGATAGCCTGCTATTGCATTCAACTAAATTAAGCTTAAAAATTTGAACTAATTTTTAGTAGTTTTAACTAAATTTTTTACGGATTTTTTTCTATTAGTTTATGTCAGGTCGGGTATATAAACTTCTGGGAGCACCCTTGTAGGTCCTTTCTCAGGAGTAGACCTCTGCTAAGTCCCCCTTAATAGTCCGCCAAAACCCCTTCGGTTAGAAACCTAAAATTTAAAACATGGAAGGTGCTTTTTTGAATTTTTGAGAGAAACGATGTAAAAATGGTGTTCAAATGGTAAAGAGTGTCCCCCTTCGCTGTCTGTCTAAACCGCTGGAGCTAGAAACTTGAAATTTTATATCAAGGTTCCTCCTCTATCGGAGACATTCACTAAGACTACTGACTGACCAAAGCGCTGGATCTAGAAAGCTGAAATTCAGTATATATTTAGTTCTTCTCCGGCGTAAAAGTTCGCCTAAGCGGGATAATTTCAAATTTCTACCGGGAGGGACTAAATGGGAAAAGTGTCCCCCTTGACGGCCTGCCCAAATATATGTCCTTTAGAGAATAGGCTAATTTATCGACAGGGTACTTTTTTGAATTTTGAACAGGAATGTGCTATAATTGGGTGTTATAAAGGGAAGAAGTGCTCCAGTTAACTCCCTGTCCCAGCCGCTGCGGCTAGAAAGTTGAAATTTGATATGAGGGTTTCCCTTCTATCGTAGACATCAGGTAGGACGAAATTTTTGGAAACTCTTACCGGGGAGGGCGGGGTACATAGGGAATAAGCAACCCTTTGGCTTCTTGATGAAACTGCTGGAACTATGAAGTTTAAATTTGGTATGCAGATTTCTCCACCGGCGTAGACATCCGCTGCGAATGGTAAAGTCTCCCCCCAACTCCTTTACAAATGACTTTGACTTCAAGTGAAAGAAGTGGAATTGAACGACGAACTTGAAAAACAGAAAAACAGAAGCTAGAACCGAAATGGAATGAAACGAGAAACAAAATTAAAAGGAACGAGAACGAGTGGAATTGGACCATTAAAATTGGGAAACGAAATGGAATGGAACCCGTATTAAAATACTGCACAAGTGGAAAAAAGTGTAATAGAACTAGGAACGACGGACATTCAAACACTGGACAAAGGAACAGCGAACTGGTGGAATCGAAACATTAGACGAGTGTAAAGAATCAGATTGGAACAGGAAACAATTAACATTGATACACTGAGCAATGGAAACGAATTGGAATGGAACGGAATTGGAAATGAAATGGATCGGCGAATAGGTGAAATCGAAATGGATTGGAACGGGGAATTATTAACACTGAAACACCGAACAGCGAGAACAAACTGGAATAGAACGGAACTGGTGACGAGTGGAATTGGAACCCCATAATTGAGAAACGAAATGTAATGGAGCGGGGAAGGATTGGAATTTAAGCACCAGATAATGGAAATGAAATGGAAAAGAGACGAAATAAAATGGAACGCGAAACGAGTGGAAATGAAACACTAAAATTAGGAAACGAAATGGAACAGAACGAGGAACGAGTTGAATTAAAACAGTTTACAAGTGTAACGATGTGGAATGGAACGTTGAGCGAGTGAAATTAAAACACTAAAAACAAACGAATGGAATAGATTGAAACGGGTAACATTTGAACATTAAAACACTGCACAATGGGAACAAACTGGAATGGAACGGAACTGGAGACGTGTGCAATTGGAACACTGAAATGGCAAAACGAAATGAAATGGAACGGCAAACAGTTGGAATCGAAATGGATTGGTACGGGGATTTTTTAACATTGAAACACTGAACAGCGGGAACAAACTGGAATGAAACGGAACTGGAGAGAGTGGAATTGGAACCCCAAAATTGGAAAACGAAATGTAATGCAACGGGGAACGATTGGAATGCAAACATCAGACAAGTGAAACGAAATGGAATGGAACGAGGAAGGAGTGGAGACGAAATGGAATGGAGACGAAATGAAATGAAACGGGAAACGAGTGAAGATGAAACACTAAAATTGAGAAACGGAATGGAACGGAGAACGAGTTGAATTAAAACAGTGGACAAGGGGAACGAAATGAAATGAAATGGAACGGGGAGCGAGAGAAATTAAAACCCTAGAAATATGGAACGAAATGGAATGAAGTGAGAATAGATTTGGTGAGAGTGATATTTGTCGATTTGAACATATTTTTTTTGTAAATATTGTAGTGATTTTTCTCCATTTTTGCGTTTTTTCGAACAGAAGTTAAAATCATTGTCATTTATCGACAAAATCAAATCCTCACAACTCATCAATCAATCATTAAATTAAAAAATGAGAATAAAAAATGTCATTATATTTAATACGAATTCAACAGTAATCAAATCAATAAGTCTACTTAATTGATTAATAGGGGAATTCCCTTATTGAAAGGATTTAAATTTTCGCCTAAATATATTCCGCTACTTAAAACTATCAGTAACAAAGTGAAGGGCTTTTCCTTATATCTTATATATCTTCTTCATATATAAAACAGTAAAGTGGCTCACTTACTGACTGACGGATGAGGCGGCAGTTTTTGCTAATTCATTGATAATAATATTGTAATTTTTGTCAGAAATGTGGTAAAAAAGGGGGATCGATAATTTTCTTAAAACGTGATAAAAACTTGGTAAAACCTGGTTTAAAAAGAGAAAATTTGTAGATTTGTCCTATAAGTTCTACCTTTAACGTAGACATCCACTAAGACTGGATATTTTAAAATTTTTACGCGGAGAGGCAAAGAAGAGAAAGAACGCCCTTTAATCATCTGTACAAACCCCTTAAGCCAAAAATCTAATACTTAATATTAAAACATTTTTAGAGAGCTTGAACAAATTTATTAAAAAATAAAAATTCTTTGAAAAAAATACAGTTTTTTCTAAATATATTTCTATATTTAAAACTACCGGTAACGAAGTATCGGTCTTTTTAGCTAGTTATACGATATTTGGTTAAACAAAATTTTAATGAAAAGTATGGAATACAATAAGGCAAATAAGGGAATAATTTAACAATTTCTTCTTCGTTCATTTTTTAAGCAAAAAATAATTTCCAATGTTTCTATAAGTTAAAAATTGTATTCTTTTTAAACCAACCCTAAAAGTATGCTGTGAAAATTTAAGCAAAAAATTGGAACAAATATCGTTTTTAATAAACCACTGTGTTTTTTTTCTGCAAGCAATATTTTCTCATTTCTTTAATATTTTTAAACTTTTATGAAAAAAAAATCAAAAATTTTCACATTGTTACAATATAAGTAAGAAAAAAGTCTGATGTCATCATATTTCTCTTCATATGAATTATAATATTTTCAATTACACTGTTTACTTTTGTTCGTCTTGCATATATTTTATATTTTCCACTGCATAACTTTGCAAAATATAACTCACATAGTTCTCCTGAACTGAAGGTGTACTAACAAAATGCAATTATAGTGTGTGTGTGTGGGTTTTTTTTCCAGCATTATATTTCTGTATTTCTTTCTTTTCCACAAACATGTTAGAAAAATTGTTGAAAAATGCTAACAGCATTATTCATACATATATAATAGCCTCTTGCATTGTATTAACTTTGGTTAGAGACATTAGTCTCTGCGTTCATTTCAAAATGTTTCAACAAAGTAAAAGTTTCTGCTATAATATAAAAAACCATGATAATGTTAAAATAAATTATTTATTTTCCGTTGGAAACCCCGATGAATATACATATATAAATGCTAAATTCATTGTAGACAGCAACAAAAAGTGAGAGGAATTTTTAAAAAGTATGCAATCATTTAATTAGTTAAAGAACCCTGAAAGTATGCATTAAATTTTTAAATTTTAAACATCTAATTCTCGAGGCTATCTTGAGGCACTGTTAACTTTTTAGGTTATGTTTTAACCCTCTAGTGCTATTTCTTTTATTTGTGATATTTTTGACGAAAATTTGCTATAGGCAAAATAATGTTATACACCAAAAATCGTTTGTTAGCAAAAAAATTTAGTAAATAATCGAACTGTATGGAACTAATTATTTTCACAAATTAATTGGAGATTTCATTATCGTTAAATCAAATCTTATCCTAATGATTTTTTAAAACAACTTCCTAGCTGTTACTTTTTTTGGAAATGGGACAGAGGACAGATGATAGGTTGTGAGAGATGATATGGCTTTAAACATGGCAGCCCTGTAATTAAGCGAGATGTGAAATTTTAGTACAGCTTTTTAGTACATATCCTTTTGATATATGAATATATATGGACGAGTACCAAAAATAAAATCGTACATATCGAAAATCAACCAACAGCAACGTCTGGAACAATGTGGTCTTTAGCGACTAGAGCAAATTTTAAATTTTTGATAGGAAAAAACCAGTTAAAATTTGGAGATGCAAATATTCAAAATTTGCCCAGCAAAATGTAATATCCACAGTGAAGGATGGTGGTTAGACCGTACCACCTTACAGACAGAAAAGAAAGTGCGCTGTACACCTTCGAACAGTATAAATTTTTTTTGCAAGGCAATTTGGAAAAAAAAATCCGAAAGTAGGGGTCGCCTTTTTTAATTTTTCTTTATAGTTTCAGCATTTACAGTCGGATATTAAAGTGTGATATATCGATTTTTTTCCTCGAGGACACCAATATTTTGCTAAAAAAAAATCTTTTGAATGAAGAAATGAAGAAAATTTTAAAAAGGCGACCCCTATGTTCGGTAACAAAAAAAATAAAAAAATTTTCTGCTGGAATTATCGAAAAACTTCCTTAGCAAAGTATAATGATTTCTTGCGAGCTTTAATTTTCTGATATTAGGGGTGTACATTAGGGTTCTAGGAACTGAGATCTGGTGGGTAAATACTAGAACGGGGAACTTGAGGTAAATTGCCCTTAGAACAAAACATTGGTCCCCTTGAGACAAAAACATCGATATATTATACTTTAAGATCCGACTGTAAATTCCAAAGATATTTAAAGAAAGATTTTTAAAGAAAGATTTTGAAACCTCCTTGCGCAGATAATTTAGATTCTGCGGTGTAGGGCGAACTTTTTTTTGTGTTACGGTCTAATGTACAGTTTAAGTTTGAAAAATCGTTCAGATAAATATTTTTTTTTGTTATTATAAATATGACGTCCATTTTGTGTATTTCTTTGTTTAAATCAAATTTTTATACTCTTGGATGAAATCAAAAAATGTGATAAATTTTTGGGCCAAATTTGTGAGAAGCAAAAAGTGTTAATATTTCGGTTTTTTCTTAATGGAATCAGTAAGTTTAGTCATTATAAACCTAATTGCAAAAAATTCTTTCTACAAGTTGTCGCAATAACTTTTTTGCACAATTTTAATTTTTTTTGTTGTAAGGGAGTTTAAATTTCTGCAAGCAAAAGATATAACAAAAAAAATTGGGTACGAATTTTCTTCAATTTATTACTTTTTCGTATTTAGGTTTTCAACTTGCTTTCCAATGATATATAATTTGTGTTTATCAAATTAGCGGTTTCGCGAATAAAAATACAAATCATTCCGCGAAAAAAATTTTTATTTTTTTTTAATTTTGTATTTTTGGTCCTTTTAAATGCTTTTCAAAAATATAAAATTTTTTAAAATCCAAACAGCGGTTGCGCAGTTACAAAATAATCAGCCTTATTGCGGTTGTCGTTGTCGTATTACGACAGCAGGCGTTGTCGTTGTCGTTTTCATTATTTTTTGGTATTGTGTAAAATATACGACAGAAATATAAGAAAATTAAATATTTCATTTATTTTTGTAGTGTTTGTTTAAAATAATCAAAAAAAAATAAATTTTGTAATAATAAAACCATTATTGTCTCATAAAAGCAAGGTGTCAGAGTGAAAATTTCCATTTTAAGGATAGTGTGTTTTTCCACAAGTTGTAAAATACCCAGTGCATTAAATTTTTTAATTTTTCTTTTAAAGAAATTATATTTAAATAAAAAATTTCTAATTTTATTAATATATTAAAGTGATTTTACGTCTAATTTTACTTAATTTAATACTTTTTTTAAACCTCTTTTGAGGCTGTCGTGAACAAAAATGTATACGACAGTTTTTGGTGTATTTGACTGACAATAACGACAAATATATTAAAAACATAACATTTCACGATCAAAAATTCTTAAATTGTGTGAAACAAATTTAATTTGTCAAGCTAATGTCAGTAATGACTCGAAATATCGATTCAAAACCAATGAAATGCAAAATCAATCGTTTTTCGCTCCAGCAGCTTAGGGTAAAAAACTGATAATTTTTTTGATTTGACGCAAAATTATTAGTTGAATCGTCTTTTGACGCATAAATATTAGTTGAATCACCTCTGTTTATGGTTATTTTAAAATATTTTAAACATTTATCTACATTTATTTGAATGAAACCTGATGCAAACAATTGTGGTTACGGAGTTTACAGTTACGGAGTTTACATTTGGTTACTTTTTTCGTTTTCTTTCAGAAACGCTTTGTCAGAATTTCTTTTCCGAAACAAAATCGCATGATGCCTACAAGGTGAATCCAAATATGACATTGTTTTTCTTACTCGTTAAATAGTTTGGTGTAAAAATTAGGAACGGAGTTTACAACATTTTTTCAAATCTTATTAAAGACATCGTTTTTCATCTCGAGAATGTTACATGCTGCAGAAAAGCTTGTTAGTATGTTATACTGGATGATTACTTACAGTCCAACGATCATTTGAGTATAAATAACATTATACTTTTCGCAATATAAATAATAGATAACTCCAAAATTCTGGTATATGCATTTTTATCAAAAATGATGACGAAAAATCGTTACAGAGTTGAAGTCGTGATAGCTAAGATATACAAAAAAGTTTGTAAAATGTTTTAACTTTTATTAAAAACGGTACTTTTCCTCTTCATAAAAATTCTTACAGTTAGTGTGTAGCTTTATTGGTTATTAAAATATAAGCTATTGAAGTTAAAAAACCTTATGAGTTACTTGTTACGGAGTTTACATTTGGCCTATAAAATCGGTCACAAATTTAATGTATTAACCAAAAATTGGTCAGATTGTTATAAATTTTGTAAAACAGGTGACAATGCGCTGATATATATCGAAATATGTAACTCAAATGTAATCCATGCATTAGAAATTCGGTGGTTACACGGTTTTTATCACATTTTTTGATATCAACCTCTTATATTCTGAAGTATTTTTCTGTAGCAAACCCCTATGATTTTGGGGTCCTTTTCCTATAGGATACTCTTTGATTTTTAGAAATTGTTCCTGTAGAAAAACCCTCAGGTTCTAAAGACCCTTGCTATAGACTCGGAGGACTTTTTCCTATAGAAAATCCCCCAGATTCTGAGTACTTTTTTCTATAGAAAATCCCTCAGATTCTGAGGACTTTTACCTAAACAAAACCCCTCTGATTCTGAGAACCTCTTCTTCCGATTCTCGGGAGGTTTTTCTATAGAAAAACCTTCAGACGCTCTTAGATTTTGGTAACTTCTTTCTATACAAAAACCCTTAGATCCTGTGGACTTTTTTCTATAGAAAAATGGTCCATTACTGAGGTATTTTTATTACAGAAAACCACTCAAGTCCTGGGTAATTCTTTCTGTAGAAAACCGCTAATATTCTGAGGACTTTTTCCAGTAGAAAAACCCACAAATTCTAATTATTGTTTTCTATAGAAAACTCTAACAATCTGAGGTCCTTTTCCTATAGAATTTGATTTTGGGATTTTGCCTACACCACTTTGTGCTACACTTATAAAAAAAAGTAAGTACAAAAGTCTGTTATTTTGTCTTAAAATTTAGGATTGAACTAATATTTTTTTAAATCCCATTTAGCACAACAATTACTTTCATCCGCATTTGAACTAATTTTACATCCTTATTTTTAGTAATTTATGTTTCTTAATTTTACAAATTTTTCAGCTAATTTAAATCCCAATTATTTCCCAAAGTTTAAATTTTTGTGTCTCTGCTATCAATATCACATAGAGATGGCGCTATATTTTCATAATTTTTTTATTGTATAGTCACAAAATGGCTTATATCTCGGAAACTAAGCTAGATATAGAGCAAAATAGGCAAAAATTCGATCCTATGAAATTATGAATTTTTATAAGCCACCTATACTTTCAAAAATAAATATGGGCCATGTCTCGGGACAGATCCGTAGAGCCTAAAAACCAAGACTGTAAGCGACATTTTAACAGAAATTTTCAGTTAAATCAAGTAAAGTTTTTGTTGAATTTAGCTCAAATTTCTTAGCTAAGTTAACTAGAATTATCTGTGCTTTTAGCAGTGTGTAAAATGTAGCTGTTATTTTAGCAGAATTTTGAACTATTTGTACGGGCTTTTTTTATGTGTATACAGGGTATACTGAGTTTTTGCTGATGTTTGTAACTACCAAGAATAATGGGCGTACAACGAACGACTGAGAATCACTTATTGTGACTCAGTTCCTTCTGGTTGTTTTGCATAGTTTTTAAGGTCGAAAAGTTAGAAAAATTTGTTAAAAATGAAGAAAAAAAACTGTTAAATTAGCATTTTTTCTTAGTTTTTTTTGCTAAATACTAGTAAAATAAGAACAGCAAAAATAAAATAGTTAAATTATGCAGAATTTTAGTTATATTTAAGTTAATTTTTAGTTAATTGGAAATGAGAAATTGTACTATAAAATCTGCACAAAATTTTGCTAAATATTAATAGACTAAAAATCTATAAAATCTACAAATCTACAAAATTTTTATTATTTTTGATCTAAATTTAGTTTAATGCAAATAGCAGTCTATCCTGTGAAATTAAATATTTGTTAAAAAAAAATTGTAAACTGCTGTTTTCAAAAGGCTCCATTTTTATTTGCATTAAAAAAAATCTAAAATAACTTGGAAAATTTTAAATTTTAATTTTTTTTAGGCTACTAACTATCTACCAAAATTGTTTGCTGATTTCAGCAGGTCAATTTCCTATTTTCTATTAAAAAAATTTAACTCAAATATAACTAAAATTCTGTATATTTAACAGGGACAAAAACGACTCAGAAGTTGAAGAGTTGGAGGGTTTAAATGTTCCACAAAAATGTTTTCCGTTGTGTTTTACATAAGTTCGCTGAACACATCCTAAACCTAAAAGGCAAGATTCACATGGTTTTCCCCTAAAATCCAGATTTGTTGGGCATGATACTTAAAAATGATACTGTGATATTTATAATACTAAAGCGTTCTATTCCAATAGG
This sequence comes from Leucophora obtusa, assembly GCA_949987735.1. NCBI lineage: Eukaryota > Metazoa > Arthropoda > Insecta > Diptera > Anthomyiidae > Leucophora > Leucophora obtusa. The sequence goes on along the minus strand of OX465296.1, from coordinate 32,348,263 downwards.
TCTATCTGCTCTCTGTTTTTGACGTGAAAATATAATATAATTGTTATTTTATTATTTAATTTGCACTTAATTGAATAATACGATATTAATATTAAACAAAATTATCTGAAGTATTAATTAAGTATAATTTAACATACATTTGCTGTAAGGCAAATGACTTATTTGTGGGAAATAAAAGAAAATATTTCCTTATACTATTCCAAAGCACAGTCCATTATATCATATAATTTTTGACTTGAAAAAAATGCAAAATATCATATCACTTACACATACACGCAAAGTAAAAACATGGTTGGGATGATCAAATTCTATGTAAGAGCATCATATATATTTGGGATAGTTGGCACAATCATACTCTTACCTTATTTTTACCATAATATGGTCAATAAATTATCACATTATGATTGTAAAATTCTCCCAATATTATCATATTACAGTCCTGCATATTATCACATTACTGTCCTATTATCCCTATAGTATTTTCAAAGTATTTTGCTGAAGCTGGATTAAAATTTCACGATACATCGAAAAATCATCATTTCCTTATGATCATAATATATTCCCAGTGATCATATTATAGTCTTGTGGAAATTTTTGTGATCACTTAGAATCATTTTATGAACACTCGGAACATATTATGATTATTTTGTGCACTCTTTACATTTTCTTCAATTTTGTACATTTCTTCAATTTGATTTTCGTACAAAACTAAAAGCTGTAACACTCCTTATTATGGATGCTCTTCAATAATAATTTTTCTACGTGTATCTAACCTTGCTTGAATTTGTTGGTGTCCCTAATAAATAGAAGAGCTTTGGTGTAAGTAAATAAGTAATTGCTGAAACTTACTAATCTGCATAATTATGTTCCACACTCTTTATCCATCCCCCAGGATATATTATATCAACAGACACGAATGCCAATAATTGCTAAAATGCATAAATTTTTAAACATAAAAAGGGCTTAAGAGTGTAGAATAATTTTTCCAGCAATTAAATAAATAATTGCGGTTGTTTGAAGTGAGTTAAGCAAACACGTTCCGCAAGAGAATATATTTTTATTTTATTTTTCGGCTATTTTACTTTTACAAATAGACACCTACTTATAAAACGAACAAACAACAAAAAAATCATTCAACTATTTGCCTTGCACAGAAGTTGTAAAGCTACCCAGGCAGAAAAATACGAACACACAGCGTTGTTAAGGCATGGGAGACGGTACCACATGTGTCGGATTTTTAACTTTTACCGTACTGGCATGGTGTAGAAATAATAACACCAATATACGCTTCGCGTTACTTCCTAAAAAGTTTCGATTATACCGCAACTACATATTATAAACATTAGCCGTTTATAATTTGCTTACACTTTGATCAGTTAAACGTAGATTTGCCTTAAATACTTACCCCTAGTCTATATTAGCAATAAATATGTTGACATATATTGCAGCAAATATCAAAATTATGTTATCTCCAACTGGAATCTTTTATTTACCGACGGCTCTAAATCGAGTGATTCCACAACATTTGCAGTTGTTCAACAAGATGGAAAACTTTTAACACACAGCTGAAGCAATTGCTATTTTTTTCGCTGCTCAATTCGCTGCCAAAAACCAATCGAAATACATAATTTGTACTGATAGTCTTTCATCTATTGGCGCGATACAAAACTCCTTATATAACTCTCCCTTAATTAGGGTTTTTCTTTTCCCGGACTTTTTCATTTCCCGGGACAGCGGGATTTTTTTCTGAATTTCCCGGGATCCCGGGAATTCCCGCTCATTCGAAAATAAATAAATCCGATATATGTTGTATTGGAAAAACTCGATTTCTATTACAACACCGTCCGACAAAGTTAATTTTTTGGTTGTGCCTATGAGAAAATCTACACAGAAAAAATTTACAAAATTCTGTTTGTAATGTTAAACATCTTTTTTGCATAAACAAACAAAAAATTTTTTAAAAAGGCATCAACAATGGAATTTGTATATACAAATCCCTTTTTGTAACTTTTTTGTAATTTGTTAAAAATAAAATCATTTTTTTTTTAACAATATGTTTTGTAAATACAATAATTTTTTTTTGTAACTTGTTTGTATTTGTTGAAAATAAAAAAATAAAATTCAACAACGAGTTTGTTATATTAAAACAATTTTTCGCTTTATGTTGTCGTATTGACAAAAAAAAAATAAATGATTTGTTTTTTTTTGTTGTTTCAAAAAATTCTAAGACTACTTTTTTGAAATTTTTGTTACAATTTACAAACATTTGAGCAATTGAAATCAAAAAATAAATAATTTGTTTTTTTTTTGTTTCAAAAAATTCTAAGGCTATTTTTTGATATTTTTGATACAATTTACAAACATTTAATAAAAAAATTGTTAGATATCTAAGTAAAAAGCCAACAATTTTTTTTAATTACTTAAAATTTTGTGATACTTTTTTCTGTGTACAATTTACAAACATTTAATAAAAAAATTTGTTAGATATCTAAGTACACAGAAAAAAGTATCACAAAATTTTAAGTAATTAAAAAAAATTGTTGGCTTTTTACTTAGATATCTAACAATTTTTTTATTAAATGTTTGTAAATTGTATCAAAAATATCAAAAAAAAAAAAAAAATAGCCTTAGAATTTTTTGAAACAAAAAAAACACAAATCATTTATTTTTTGTTTTCAATTGCTCAAATGTTTTTAAATTGTAACAAAAATTTCAAAGAAGTATTTTTTTGTCAATACGACAACGTAAAGCGAATAATTGTTTTAATATAACAAACTCGTTGTTGAATTTTATTTTTTTATTTTTAACAAATACAAACAAGTTACAAAAAAAATTATTGTATTTACAAAACACATTGTTAAAAAAAAATTGATTTTATTTTTAACAAATTACAAAAAAGTTACAAAAAGGGATTTGTATATACAAATTCCATTGTTGGTGCCTTTTTAAAAAATTTTTTGTTTGTTTATGCAAAAAAGGTGTTTAACATTACAAACAGAATTTTGTAAATTTTTTCTGTGTAAAAAGCCAACAATTTTTTTTAATTACTTAAAATTTTGTGATACTTTTTTCTGTGTACTTAATATATAAAAAATAAAAAAAATATCCATGTCTTCCACTTTTTCTAGATCAATTCTTCTAACAGTTTAAATCGCGAATTAATATTGAGGTAATATATTTATATGGAAGTCCGTCTTAATTTAAAAAAACTCTTAGAAATAAACGGTTAAATGAATTAATATAGAGAAAGTGAAAGACACGGGTATTTTATTTTCATCTCTTCTTTTAGGACATATTGGAATTGTTCATGGGTGCTAACTTGTGTCGGACCAATTTTATAGTCGGAAGTAAGATCGATTTTTTACTTAAACATTTCTTAAGTATGGAATCCAAAAATTTATATTTCTAGATATTTTGTTTCTATGGAGATTTTCAGAAGAATTCGTCTAAAATTATTTTTATAAAAAAGTTTAAAAGGGAGTATTTTTCACACAAATTTTTAGGTAAATTGGCTTAAATCTTTTTATAAAAATAGAAAATAAAATATTATTAAATAATTTTTTAAATTTAATTAGTATTTTTTGATTAGAAATTTTTAAAAATAAATTCCCAGCCAGCAATTTCGGAGCGCTCATAAATAAGATTATTAAATGGCTCATAGAAATGATTATTGCTTTTTGAAAACACTCTTTTTTTCTAGTCTCTACAATCTAAAAAGCTGTCTCAAATTGAGGGTTAATTTTTCGGACGCAAAGATTCCAAAATTTTTTAAAATTATGAGGTAAATTTGGATTTTATATGTTCTTTTTTCTGAGTACACAGGGGGCTCTTTTGGACGGACCACTTTCATAGGAAAAAGTGGAAAAATGTTTATGTTATTGGAGCTAATTTCTGAGTCATTAATGATCATCTTCGTTTGCTTGGATATTTAATTTTCATAGTTGTATTTTAAATTAACATATAAAAAATCACAAAATAATATGAAAAAGCATCTGATGCATTATTTTAAAAATAAATAATTTTTAAAAAATACAATTAAAATAAGGGAGCAGCAATTTAAATTTAAATGAAATTATTTGAAGTAAAAAACACTCAAATTACTTATATCAGCTGAAAATACGAAAATATTACTAATTTTTTTTAATTTTAATGCACAGGCTTTTTGGAGATATTTGGAACTGTAGTAATGATGTTCAAATGTTGTATATATTGCTTTACTTGAACAAAGATCATCGTTTTAAAGAAAAAAATTTTTTTCGAAGTAAGTGTATTTTTATTGGTAACTAAACCAAATTCAGCTGACATTCAAAAACAATTTGGCCTAAATAATATTTTTTTTATATTGTACTAATTCAGTTTATTAAATTTTAAATCGTATTTTTTATTTTAAATATTTTTATTTAAATTGATTTGAAAAAAATCAATGCTTTAAATTTAAATAAAGCTTCCAAAATTGCAATATATATTGGCTATAACTTCTATAAAAGAATACAAAAAATCCCGGGAAATCCCGCATGAAATTCCCGTCCCGGGAATTCCCGGGACATAAACCCTACCCTTAATAAATAAAATTAGAAACATCCTCAACAAACATTCAAATAAAATAAAACTTATGTGGGTCCCATCGCACGTCGGTATCCTTGGCAACGAGTATGCTGATGCAGCAGCTACTGAAGCTAAGCGAAGACCATTAATAAAGCACCCCACATGGGAATACCGCGATATAATCAACATAATTCTTTCGCATTTTGAGTCCTCATACGCCCAAAAATGGACTGACTACCAGCATGACTACAAAAAAGTTAATCCTGATGGGAAAAAGGCAATATACCCCAAAACCTGTCCAAGAAATGAAACCAGAACCATAGTCCGCCTAAGAATTGGTCACTGCAATTTTTCACACAAATACCTATTGGACAAAACTGCAGCACCTCGTTGTTCAACCTGCAATGCACAACTTACTGTTACACATGTTCTAGATGAATGCATTATTTACAGCTCTTCCCGAACTAAAATTTTCGGATTTATGACACCTTCAGATCTCTTAAGAAATACCTGTGATAATAATATAAAACTAATTTGTAAATTCATATTGGAAAATAACCTTCAAAAGATAATTTAACGTATTTACTAAAACAGCGGAGTCGAAAGCCATTGCAGCTAGTATTCCTCTCCTAGATTAGTTACTATAATTATATTATTGTAATTAATATTAAATAAATAAATAATGTTATCTCCACTCACTTGCGTGCATACCCAGCAAAAAAATTGGAAGTAATGCTTTGCAAACTACTTCTTTCACCGTGTCACAAGTATCCGTTAGTGTATTTTTACTGCTTTTTTAGAAGTTATTCTGAACAACTTCAAAAAATCACTTCTTTCATTGATTCCAAAGTATCCGTTATTAAATTTTATTAATTATAGCTTTTTTAGAATTACTTCTGAACAAATTCCAAAAAACCACTTAAGTATTGCTTCTAAAGAGTAATTGCTCTAAAAGTGATCGTAAAAAGTAATTTTGGTATCACTTGGCATTTCCAAACAGATGGTCGCGGGTTCGATTCCCGTCGGCACCTATATTTTTATTTTTTTTTTTATTTTTTTTTTTTATTTTTTTTTTAATTTTTTTTTTTTTAATTTATAAATTTTTTTTTTATGGTATTTATAATTAATTTGTTTAAATTCAATATTTTTTTAATTTTTAAAAGTATGTATATAAAGGGTAGTTATTTTAAGGGCCGATGTTGATTTTGAATAAAACACAAATTATTTAGGAAATTATTGTCATTTCTTTTTATTATGATATATTGGTATGCTTTAATTATGCATGGAACAAAATATCGGCCAAATGTCCGCCGCTACCTCGGCGGCACACCTCCATCCGATGGTCCAAATTTTCGATGATGCTGAGGCATAATTTAGGTTCTATGCCGTTAATGTGCCGAATTATCTCATCCTTTAGCTCTTGAATTGTTGCTGGCTTATCGACGTACACCGTTTCTTTCAAATAACCCCAAAGAAAGAAGTCCAACGGTGTCAAATCACATGATTTTGGTAGCCAATTGACATCGCCACGACGTGAGATAACACGGCCATTGAATTTCTCGCGCAAAAGAGCCATTGTTTCGTTGGCTGTGTGGCAAGTGGCACCATCCTGTTGAAAGCACATATCGTCCAGCTCCACATTCTCAATTTCTGGCCACAAGAAGTCCGTTATAGCGAACGCCATTCACGATAACTGCTTGGCCAACCTCATTTTCGAAGAAGTACGGCCCGATGAAAATTTAACCACCCTTCGAAAAATCAAAAAATATATCGTTAAAATAGATAAAAATAGATTTTCAAAAAAATTAATTATATAAAAAAAAATATTTTTTATTGTATTTTTTTTTAATAAAATTTTCTGGTGGGAATCGAACCTGGGTCTACAGATTGCCAGTCAACAGCTCTACCATCTGAGCTATATCGACATGTAATATTTAATAGATAAAAACATAATTGACCTGTTGCAAACAAGTAAGCTTACTCGCCAACATACAAAAAATCAAAAAATATGTGGTTACATATATCCTTACCAGTGTTTAAAAAATATTGAGTCTAAAAATAGATTTCAAAAATTTTCAAAAAAATCTAAAAAATTAATAAAAATATAAGTAACTCATTATTATATGTTTTAAAATAATGCAGAAGGTAAGTGGGTGTCATTACTGGTACTCCAAAAAATAATGATATATCATTACAGTTTCTACACTGGGTATTTCATTGTGCTCTACAATTGTTAAAAAATAAGTTTGACGAAAACTCCAAATTATAAATTTCATAACAATGCCAGCAAAAAAAGAGATGCCGAAGCAGTAGAAAAAGTACTACAATTGATGATCTAGATGTACTTCTTTTTTAACATAAACCCTAATGATTTTAACATTGTGTTGTCATAGGAAAGAAGTGCTCCCACTTCAACACATATTCGAACATATCCGAATCTCATTAAGATCGGAGAAATCGCATTACTGTGAAGAGACTTTTCAAATTTTTTTTTCGTTAACATATGTATAACCGAATATTGCCAAGGGTTTGCCAACTTTGTGCCAATGATATTTTTCTGATTGGGTATTTGTACTGCCACAAATACTAAAACTACTACTAATTTTACATCATTACTACTACACTAATAGAAAAAAGTCTGTAAAAAAATGTTATTAAAACTACTAAAAATTAGTTAAAAATGATGCAGCAGAAAAACCTGCTAAAACTAGCAGATTATTTTTGCTACATATTAGTAATATAGGAACAGCAAAAAGTTTATTTTTTATTTTTTTTAAATGCAAACAAAAATCGAGCCTTTTGAAAACACCAGTTAGCAATTTTTTTAAAAAATATTTCTGCTGATTTTAGTAGGATAGACTGCTTTTTGCATTCAACTAAATTTAGCTTAAAAATAGCAAAAATTTTGCAGCTATAACAGTTTATTTTTGCTATTTTTAGTCTACTAATATTTAAAAAAATTTTCTGCACATTTTACTGTACAATTTGTTGTTTCCAATTAACTAAAAGTTAGCTTAAATATAACTAAAATTCTGTAAATTTAATAGTTTAAATTTTGCTGTTCTTCTTTTACTAGTATTTAGCAAAAAATACTACACTCTATGAGTGTAACAGCAAACACTATTCGTATAATTGCTTATAATACTTTGCTAGTTAAGAGAGTTTTTGGGTTGCGCAAGAAGACAGTACACCATTTCTAATTTTGTTTAATCCTTTATTGCATAAAACTCCAGATCTTAATTTACGTGTTTATTCCTACGAAAAGTCTTTGACTATTAGTTGTGACTGTATTTTCCATTTGTTTACTGTTGTGAAGTCACAAAAAATTATATATATAGAAACCTAGCATTCCAACAATCATACAATTGACAAATAAAATTTGAATTTTTTGAATTTCATTGTTGTTTTGTATGGAATCTTGTGACTTTCACCCTTGAAAATAGTCTTATGACAGTCACAACCTATCATAAGTAGGAAAAAACAATTTAATTTATATATTTTGATAGACTTACAATATTTTTCCTTAAAATCAACCGAATATGTACATTAGACCGTACCTCAAAAAAAAAAGTTCGCCGTACACCCTCCAATCTAAATTATTTTTTTAAGGAGGTTTCAAAAAAAAAATTTTTTTTGACGAACGTAGGGGTTGTCATTTTACATTTTTCATAATATCTTTGCTATTTGCATCTTAAAGTATGATACATCGATGTTTTTCTATCGATGGGACCAATGCACTGTGGGCCAGGATCGCCGTTTTTTGGCCAAAAGTACAATTCAGGTAAAGGGAAAATATGTTTATATATTCCAAATCTAGGATTGTTGAATATTTTGTGAGTGAAATATTGTATCATTGTGGTTACTCGTTTTTAGTTGGCGAGAGTTCAAAGTCAAAGTTTTTTAATTTTGTGACATTTTTTATTTTATAATGCTACAATAAAAAATCAAAAATAAACAATAAGTTGTTCCAAAAACAATCTCAAATTATAAAACTGAAACTAGTTCTCAAAAAAAAATAGAAACCTGTTAAGTATTTACGAAAAAATTAACAAAATTATTAATTTTACCTCAAAAATGTGGGTTTTTTTGAAAATCCTAAATTTTCAAAAATAAGCTAGAAAATGTTACAAGAGATATTTGAAAAACTTGAATGCCAACCTGTTCCATAAGATGTCTTCTACCTAGGTTTTTGCGACCGTTTGCGACCGTTTATAAACTTTCGAGATTTTTCCCTTTAACTGCAAAATTACCTTCAGATCTCGCTGATTTCCAGTATTCCAGAGTTTTAGTAAAAACTAAAAAATAGCACTAAAAATTACCTTAAATGAAGGTTCTGGTTTTCTTACACAGACTAGCGCCCTAAAGTCAAGATTTGTGGGACATTTGAGTGCCAATTCTGAAGAAGTACGAAATTAACCCTTAAACACATTTTAACTTTTGACTTATTTCTGGCATTGAAATTAAATTTTCAGCTTTGATGTCTTCAGAGACTTATAGTAGAATTTCATGACAAATATTTTTGCGGAACATTTTAACCCTCTAACTCTTCAACTTCTGGGTCTTTTTTGACACTTTTTAAAAACGGCCAAAAGAGACCCTTTAATTGCAGAGTTAGAGGGTTAAAATGTTCTACAAAAATGTCCCTCGTAGTGTTTTACATAAGTTCGCTGAACATATCCTATACCTAAAATGGAAGATTCACATGGTTTCCTATACCGATTCACAATAAACATTTTCAAAACAGGGGAAATTTTAACCCCCTAAAAACATAGGGTCAAACGAAAACTTTTAAAACGCCGATACACTTATATTTTTCGTTGGTCCCTCTGCCAGAATTAGTTGTCATCGGAACTCTTTTGTTTGTACAGTGTAATTTATTTTCCAACACATAACAATTTTAAATTTATGGCCGCCATATTGGATCCGACATGATGAATTTTTAAAATTTCGTTTCAGATTCGTAATCTGCTACTCTAAAACTTCCCCTGGTGGAAATCTGAAGTAAATCAGGCGACATAAGAAATTTAATGAAAAAATTGTTTGTCGCCATAATGGATCCGCCTTTTTGAATTTCAAAATTTTAATTTCAGATTTTTAATCAGCGTATCCTAGACCTATATAATTGATTATCTTAAGTCCAATATAATAAAAACTAAAAATTAGTGGCCGCCATCTCGCATCCGCCATTTTGAATTTTATATTTTTTATTTCAGATTCGTGATCAGCAACAACCAAACCCCCCTTTGTGCTATCTTTTAGTCTCATATACTCAATATTCTAGTTTTGGCCAAAATTCAATGATGCTGGCCCACTGTGCAATGTTTTGCTGTAAGGACCTTTGACCTCAATTGTCGCGTTATTTACCCCCCAGATCTTAGTTTCTATGAAATTAAAGCTCGCAAAAAATCATTAAACTTTTGTTAAGGAAGTTTTTCGATAAACCCAGTAGAATTTTTTTTTATTTTTTGGTTCCCGAACGTAGGGGAAAAATTTTCTAGCTATAATTTGGCTTTTACAGATTTAAAAAATATCAATTAGTCGACGAGTTATAGCCAAAAGACCATATAATTTAGCCTCTATTTTCACCCCTCACTCTCAGAATCGACCTAACTTTTGCTAACCTGAATTTGTTCCACAGTGTTACTTTAATAAAACAAAATTTTGTAAATACCCTTCACTTCATTTTATTCTTAAATTAATTTTACAATTGAGAAACTAATTTTTTTAATTTAGTATTGTGTGTGTGCTTCACATATTTTCTAAATGGAGAATATTTCAACGAGAGACAAACACGCATACATTTAAAAATAAATGTGTTTATTAAAAAATCCAAAACAACTTCATAAAATAACGGTAACAAAAATGCAGTAGTTTTTGTAGTTTGTTTAAAAAAATAATTATTCAAAATTACTTCCCTAAGTAAAACAGTTACAGTTAAAATAACTACAACCGCATTACTATACAAACAACTGGCATGTAGTAACTGCAGAACTTTTCTGAGTGAACTCTTTCATTCAATGAACAAAACTTTAATAAATAAAATAAATGTTTTGCAAGGATTTTATGAAAAAATGCATAATTTAATTTCAATTACTGAATTTTAACAAAACTTTATCGCTTTTATGCAAAAATAATTAATAAGGTTGTTCACAAGGTACACTAAGTTTCGTATTATCCTAAAAAAACCAGAGTTGTTAAAATTTTATCATCACTTTAACGATGATAGTTAGTTAGGTTAGGTAGCATACTTATACATACATCTATTCACAACAGATTTTCGTTGTGTATTTACGTTTGCTCTATATTGAATGCATAAGAATGAAGAGCAATTCCATATGAAAACGATCAAAATTGGCAAATTTTTGGACGACCCCTCTCCGATTTTAAAATAAATAGTCTCAATCGATTGCCCAGCAAAAAATAATGTACCTACATATTTTTTTTTTTATAGTGACTGGTTTAGTGGTGGTGTACACCACTGTCATGTGACAAAATTGAAGAATTCTTCATAAGGGACCTCATTGAAAGTTGTTTTAAAAAAAAACTACTAAAGCGATCGCAACGAGTGATAGCTCGTTGGAAAGGTATTGAATCAGGCTTTAAAATTTTCCTAATTTTTCTCAGAAATTTACCTTTTATCCCATGAAAATTAAATTTTCCCATGAAAATTAAATTTTACGATTTTCCACAGAAGCTCCTAAATTTTCCGGCTAATTTTTTTTTTTTTTGGATTCCTCATAATTTTTGCTTTAAGAATCAGCAATAAAAAAACGGGCCCCGACTCCTTGTTTGGACAGGAGAGGAGCATTTAAGAAACCACCTTGTTCTCATTGTTTTTATATTTTTTATAATTGAATTATTTGTAATTATTTAACATTATTTTATTTTATTATTAAAAATACATTTTAAAAATTATTTTATAGTTAAAAATACATTTATGAAGAAAAAATCAATTTTTTTTAAGAGCCCCAAGTTGAGTGTGTAGTGAATATGGTCTGCCTGCCTTCACAAGATCGGCCATAAATCCATGGATAATAGCAGCAGTGGCATGTAATGGCACACCAAACCCGACTGAGGCTACAGGTCATAAAATGTTTTGTAAATTTTTTAAATTACCAGGTAATAAATATTTCGCCTAAAATGACACGTGCAGAAACAAGTCATAAAACACGGATTTTCCATAAATATGGCGAAATATTTATTACCTGGTAATTTAAAAAATTTACAAAACATTTTATGACCTGTGGTCGGCTTATTGGCAGTAACCAATTAAGTCCCTCTTTAAAAAACATTTTATGACCAGTAGTTCACGCAAATTTTCCTATTAAAGAAAAGCAAATATCGCTTATTTTTTTTTACCTATTTTTTACCAAAAAATAAATATAAATACTTCACACACTCTGAGTCAAATTTTAGTTGAATACTAAACGTGAAAGTGTTAAAGTGTTTTTTTTTTTTGTAAAGTAAAGAGTGAAGCTGTAAAGACAATTTAAAGTAAAATGAATAAATTTTGCTGCAATCCGTTTAACAAGAGTGGACATCGTTCGAAAAAGATAAAAGTATTAAAATTAACTGGTGTTTCGAAGCGATACATGAATGAATTAAATATACAATACGGTGAAGAAGCAGAATTCATTTGCCCCAAGTGTAAAATCGATTTGTCTCAACAAGCAAATGCATTGAAACAAATGCAACCACAATCCGAGAGTGAAATGACAATTGAACAAAATGTTTCATCTGATAGTGAGGCAGACATTCCGATGGTCAATATGTCTTTGAGTCCTTTGAATGAGGCTATTACCACTTTAGGTGAATCGCCTATTACAAAAACAAAGTTGCGAAGTGAAAAATACAGGAAAGAGAAAAAAGGCAAGGTTATGAGTGCAATCGCGACAATATTCGATGAAGGCTCTGATAATGAATGCAGTCAAGCAGATGACGTTGATGACGGCAAACAAATGATTGAGCAGTTGAAAAGAAAATTCAATTTAGCGACCACTTTTCCGGAGAAATATCTCATTTTATCTGTGCTACCTCAATCATGGTCTATACGCAAGATTTCTGAACAGTTTCAAACATCTTTTTACATCGCGAGAAGAAGCAAAGAATTAGTTCGACAGAAGAGCATATTGGCGACTCCCACCAAGAAATTTGGCTCAAGGACCCTCAGCGAAGCAACGGTGAAATTGATTCAAGATTTTTACTGCAATGATGACAACAGCCGCGGCTGCCCAGGTACACGTGACTATGTTATCACACGTGATAATGGAGAAAAAGTACACAAGCAGCGCAGATTATTATTATGTAATCTATCCGAAGCATACCATCAGTTCAAAGAGAAATACCCAGCAGAAAAAGTGGGATTTTCTAAGTTTGCCATCCTACGACCAAAAGAATGCGTGCTGGCATTAGACAGGCACGGAACGCATTCAGTCTGCGTTTGCATGTTTCATCAAAACATCAAATTAATGTTCTTTCCATGCAAGAAATTGAAAGTATTTCACGGTGAAATTGAAACATATAGGGACCTCCTGTCGAAGTCGTTGTGCGCATACCCCACGGAAAATTGTCATCTGTCCAAATGCGACAATTGTCCGAAGATTGACGAGCTAGAGCAATATTTGGCGGAAAAGTTTGAACAGCTGTTAATTCAGGAGGTGCATTTCAAACAGTGGATAATTAGCAGCGGCAGATGTTCCCTTGAGACCGTGGTAAAGCAGATTCCGGAATTCATCGAGGAATTCGGATTCAAGTTGAATGAACTGAAGGCGCACCATTTCATATCCGAGATGCAATCGAAATTTCTAAAGGAAAGTAAGGAGAAATTAGCCCAAAATGAATTCATTGTGATAAGCGACTTTGCCGAGAATTACACTTTTCTCGTTCAGGATGAAATTCAGGCTTATCACTGGGCAAACGACCAGTGCACGGTGCATCCTTTTTGCATTTATTTCAAAAACGAAGATAACGAACTACAGACCGTAAGCCTTGTTGTTGTCGCGGAGAGTTTAGCTCATAATTATGTGTCCGTTTATTTATTTCAAATGAAACTGTTTGAATTCATAAGATCAAAATTCGATGCAATCGACAAAGTAACGTTTTTCTCAGACGGCGCGGCTTCTCAGTACAAGAATAAAAAAACTTTTACAATCTTTGCATAATTGAAGAAGAACAAAACTGCAAGGTCGAGTGGCACTTTTTTGCGACGTCCCACGGTAAGGGCCCATGCGATGCGTTAGGGGGAACCCTAAAACGCATGGCGACTAAGGCAAGTTTGCAAAGGCCATATACTGACCAGATCTTAAATGTACAACATTTGTTTTCGTGGATTCAAAGCAAGGAAATTGCCATTAACACAGTTTTATGCACTCAAAAAGAACACGATGCCATGGAGCGACGAATTCAAAACAGATATAATAATGTCAAAACTATAACTGGAACGCAAAAGTTTCATTGCTTCATACCAAATATTTCTGATATGTCAATTAATGTAAAGTGGTACTCTTCGTCTGCCGACGTGCTAAATTTAAAGTTACTTTAATTTTATAATGATGCCAAGACAATTGAAATTTTTAATAAATATTGTAATTAAGTATAAGCAGCAAAATAAGAAAGATTTTTTCTTCATAAATGTATTTTTAACTGTAAAATAATTTTTAAAATGTATTTTAAATAATAAAATAAAACAATGTTAAATAATTACAAATAATTCAATTATAAAAAATATAAAAACAATGAGAACAAGGTGGTCTCTTAAATGCTTCTCTCCTGTCCAAACAAGGAGTCGGGGCCCATTTTTTTATTGCTGATTCTTAAAGCAAAAATTATGAGGAATCCAAAAAAAAAAAATTAGCCGGAAAATTTAGGAGCTTCTGTGGAAAATCGGAAAATTTAATTTTCATGGGAAAATTTAATTTTCATGGGAAAATTAATTATCAGGGAAATTTCTGAGAAAAATTAGGAAAATTTTATTTTTCAATTAAAGCCTGATTCAAAAAACAAACTTTCCCTTATGAAGAATTCTTCAATTTTGTCACATGACAGTGGTGTACACCACCACTAAACCAGTCACTATAAAAAAAAAAAAAAATATGTAGGTACATTATTTTTTGCTGGGCAATCGATTGAGACTATTTATTTTAGAATCGGAGAGGGGTCGTCCAAAAGGTGATCGCTTTCATATGGAATTGCTCTGAAACAAAAAACACAACGCATCTTCTGTTCTTATTTAACTCATTAATTCAGCTACGCAGAGATAGTTTACGTCTGGCTAACCCAGGCTTAAGAGATCTATATTATGAACAACCTAAATGAAAATAATATTGCCAATATAGTTTTAAATCGGAAATGGTGTTGCCAGTTTCCGCATGTATACATATGTGAAGTTCCTTAAAATGTTGTTGGTGTTGTTGTTGTTGTCGCTACCGTTACGTTATTATTAAAATGAAGCAACAAGTCAAAACGTGTTACTCATTGTGTCTGTAATAGATACTCGAGTAAATTTTTAATGGTTTTCTTACTTGATTTTTGTTATATTTTCCTTTCAATTCCTTATATTATTTTTTTTTTATTTTGTGGCAAATGAAACGTGATTAAAATTCATGTTGTACTAATTAAAATTTTCATGAGAAAATGAAACCAACTTTGTAGAAATAACAACAGCTAGAAGCCATGACCAAACAGGATATTAAGAAAAAAAAAAAACGATGCGTTATTTAACTTACATAAAGTGTGTAAATATACTGCAGGACATTAAAATTTTTTGTAAGGGAATATTTAATCAATCCTAGTTATATTTCTTGAAATTGTTCGTATCATAATTGACAGTATTTTTTTTTTTAACGAAATTAAAATTGTAGTTTAAACTTATCTATCAACAGCAAACACCTCCTCATAACAGAGTAATTGTCTGCGAAAATTGCTGTTCGTTATTAGACGGATTCATTGTTAAAGAAAAAGGATTTCAAAACAGTAGCAATTATCATTTTTGATCTTTGTGAGAGCTACCATCAATCAAAATTTTCTACTTAAAGCTTCATAAACACACAATGGAAGCATTTCAAAGTCCACATTTAGAAATACTAGAAAAAGAGTGAATTTAGTTTAGAAGTAACTTTAACTATATTTCTAGTACATTTGCACACCAATTACTGGCAATTTAAGGAATTATTATATTCCGACATATATTTAAGCAATATCTAAAAAACGTGTTAACTCAAAATTTTACACCAAATATAATTTATCCCAGAAAAGGGACACAAAAATATATAAAAGTGTTGATAAATCGAATATAAAAAGTCAAATGTATGTGTGTCAACAGAGAGGCATAAATAAATCTCAAACATTAACAAAAAATAGAGTTTAAAAAAGGGGTAAAATTATCTTGTTGGGCAGTATCGAATTTAATATGCTCTTTACAATTAACGGAACAAGATTGCCGATGTTCTGTAAAAGTTTTAAAACATAATAGAAAAAGAAACAGTAAAAGCATTTGTAGCAGAAATATAATTAGAATAAATGATAGTAATAACAAAAAGTAATTTAAATAGAAATAGTAATAGTAGCAGTAATAGTGAAAGTAATAGTAGTAATAGTAAAAGCAATAGTAATAGCAATATTAATAGCAATAGTAATATAGCACACTTAAAATAATACGTCAGTAGAAAAATCCGTCAAACCGGTTTCAAATCGATTTGACTAATTTTTAACACATTTTTTGTTGAAACACCGATTTAAGCAAAGATTTTAGTTATCTTCATTTAACAAAATACTACTAATAATCCTCAGTACTTTAACTAATTTTGAGTGTTAATTTTTAAAAATTATTTAAAACTAATTTTTAAGAACCCATTCGTTAAATTTTTCAAAATTTATTTTTAAAATATAATATTTTCATGTTACTGTTATTACCCGATGGATGGCGACACCAATGTATCCGAAGTTTTAAAGATGGCGCTATTTCTTTCCCTCCCGATTTTTTAAAATGGCCCATATCTCGAAAACTAAGAGAGATAGAGCAGAATTGATGAAACTTTCGACTACCCCTAACTGTATAATACCTCAGCAAAAGGGGTTATCTCTATCTAAAAATTAACCTTGGCGGGGCTTTGGATCGTCGGAAATTTTTAATAAAAACTAAGCGAGATAAAGCAAAACGGACAAAATGTTTGCTCCATTGGAATGCCCTTATATGCCCTCGCATAATATGGTCTAGGCACAGGGAGGGTTCCGAGACCCTAATTTTGGATAAATTCTAAAAATTTGCTAAATTTAACAAAAAAAGGTGTTGAAATCAACAAATTTTATATTAAGTCAAAAAACAGTAATAAATTTTGTTAAAGTAACAAATTTTTCTGTTCAGCCAACATACTTATTATTTTGAGTGCAAGGAACATATAAACAAGGAAGTATTTTACAAACTGACTGTGACGTATTTCGACGTGCGAACAATGTTCACTGTAAAGCACCGTAAATTTATTTTCACGTGGAAAATTTTCACTCAAACTTTAAAAGCTTTAAATAGTAATTTAAAATTCTGGTTTAAAAAATCGCGCGAAACCAAATTTTCGCCTGCAGCGCTTTTTTCAACTACTTTATAAATTTTAAAAAGTAACTCCATTTGTGGTAAAAATATTTCTGTTTAAGCACAAAATTTTAATCGCACACACAATATGTGTAATTTTAAATTAGAAGTGCCTTTTTTACAATAAATGCGTATTTTTTGGGTAAAAATGTGTACACAAGATTTTTAAAAATTCGATGTCTAAATTTAAGCATTTTGTGTAACATTACATAAAAGTTTACTGGCTTTATGCAGCGAATTTACAAACATTTTTAAAGTGTATTTCCCTTTATAAAAAATGTGGCATACTGCATGGGTTACGTGTTACTTACTTTGTATTTCCGAGTACCTTCGAATCCTACATACAAGCTAGCTTACTTTACCCAGGGTATGGCCGCATATACTTCGTAAGCGACGTTGTGTATGGGACCTACATTTAGGGCAATACACATGTGTATTGTAAAGTATCTGTACCTACTTTCATGGTTATATACATGTATAATGGTTAGTATTCTATACAACTTTCGAGCTGGTATACATGTGTATTGAATATTATCCTGTACTACTTACTAGTTCATATACTTGTGTATTTGGCAGTACCCTTCATAACTTTCTAGGCCACTTACTAGTATATTTAAGAGTATCCGACAATACTTTCTTGCCTATATACTTGTGTACTAGGATGTATCCTTACTTTTTTATTGAAAATTTCATTAAAACAATGTAATTTTGTTAAATTTCATATATATTTAAAAAATTGCGATTACATACATACATGTATATAAAGATTATTAACTAAAATTAAATTCATTTACAAATTATTTGTATTTAAATTAGAACAGAGTATTTCATCATATACAAACAATATTGCGGACAATTGACCCTAATTTTCAAGGCATGCAGATTCCAGTAGCGATTTGATTTTATTTTTAAGACCACGTAATATGTTTCTAAGAAACAAATATCTTTAAGTTTTAAAGCCTGCAAACAATTTTTGTAAACTATTATTGCTAATTTAAAAATCTCTTGACTATAAAAATGCGCGAAAGTATTAAAAATTTAAATCAAATTTTGCCTTAGATATTTAGGGCCAATATCATACATTTTGTCATATTATGTTGTTTTGTAAAACTTCTTATAACTAAATACATATATTTATATATAAATTTACCTTAAATTACGACTGGTCGATTTTTAATGCAAATTTTTTTTTTTATTTTAAATGTCAAATTGCATCCGAATTTTCAAAAATTTACAAAATTTTTATAATTTTTTATTTATCATCATGTAAAATCTTGTTTTAATAAATTTGGGTTGCGGATCAGGATTATATTAAAATTTTTGCGGTCAAAAGGAGTTTCAAGTTATTGCCTCTATTTATTATACCCTACACCACTATGTGGTCAGGGTATTATAAGTTTGTGCTGATATTTGTAACACCAAAAAATATTGGTCGTAGACCCACCTTATAGTATACCGATCGGTTCAGAATTTTTTTTTTATTTCGATTTAACGATGTCCGTCTGTCCGTCCGTCCGTCCGTCTGTCTGTCTGTCCATGCAATCTTGTGCGCACTCTACAGGTCGCAACTATTAAGATATTTTGATGAAATTTGGTACGCAGACCTATGTTGGCCCAAGGACGAACAAGTTTGATTTTTTTGAACATCGGTCCATGTTTAGACCTAGTGCCCATATAAGGGTCCTACCAAAATTATACTTTTGATATGCTGCAGGTCGTAAATATTAAGATATTTTGATGAAATTTGGTACACAGACCTATATTGGCCCAATAATACAGCCTATTGATTTTGGTGAACATCGGTTCATGTTTAGACCTAGTGCCCATATAAGGGTCCTATCAAAATTATACTGTTTATACGCTGCAGGTCGTAAATATTAAGATATTTTGATGAAATTTGGTACACAGACCTACATTGGGCCAATAACGCAGCCTATTGATTTTGGTGAACATCGGTCCATGTTTAGACCTAGTGCCCATATAAGGGTCCTACCAAAATTATAATGTTTATACGCTGCAGGTCGCAAATATTAAGATATTTTGATGAAATTTGATACACGGACCTATATTGGCCCAATAACGCAGCCTATTGATTTTGGTGAACATCGGTCTATGTTGAGACCTAGTGCCCATATAAGGGTCCTACCAAAATTATACTGTTTATACGCTGCAGGTCGCAAATATTAAGATATTTTGATGAAATTTGGTACATAGACCTATGTTGGCCCAAGGACGAAGCCTATTGATTTTGGTGAACATCGGTCCATGTTTAGAACTAGTGCCCATATAAGGGTCCCCCCAAAATTGGCTTGGTTACAAACTGCAGGTCGCAAATATTAAGATATTTTAATGAAATTTGGTGCGCTGACTCACATTATAGAAAATTTTGACATAAGCCCCATTTTAACCCATTCGAATTTCGGATCCAAACAATACACCAGACTGGTGTAGGGTATTGTATAGTCGGCATGCCCGACTTTAACCTTTTTACTCGTTTTTTATTGCATTCATAAACATTTCGCATAAATGTTAAAACTTGTTCTTTCTTAAGTTGTTCTTTCTTAAGTTGGAGCAAAAACAAGCATTATAAATAAAGCATTTTTAAAAATGTAAATTTGCGTTTACATTGCATCGAAAACCCAAGATTTCGATATTCACCACTCTGAAAAAACAATGAAGGAAGGCATATAAATGTTCAATTTTGAAAAAAGCACACATAGTTAGCTCTAATAAATACATTCTCTAAAATTTGAATGTCTATAAGCTTTTCTTCATTGTTTTCTCACAGTGGTGGAGATCAAAATCTCGAGATTGCAATGCAATGTAAACGCAGCCTATGGTTATTTTTATATTTTCATCAAGTCTATTTATTTCGTCGATTAAAAAATATGCGAGCAAAAATTAAAAGATTTTTTACTGAATACAAAAATATGTGATTTATAGTAAATTCATGTCGCAACAATTTTAAATATTCAAAATCACCTCTACGTGTTAGAGCTGATAGAAATGACGTACATATATAAAATTTAACAAGAATTTTGAAAATTTTCAAAAATCGGAAACTTTAGTGTATTAGCGTTGGAAATCGACAATTTAAAATTTAATAAACTCCTTATTGTACTTTTATAAATAATAAATCGCATTAAAGAAATAAGAATAATAACAAAATTAAAAATTAGCAACTATTTTTTTTCTTCATATCATACACCCTCTTGAAGTGTCGGTTTTTCGCCAATTTGATTGCATGTCTCATATCACGTATACCCATCTTTTTGCATTGCTTCTGAAAAAGTTAAAAAAAAAAGTAATTAAGATTTATGTAACATTCGGTAGCTAAACTGATATACTTGTTTCGCATTAACTATGCAAAAGTTGGTAAGAAAGTTAAATATTTTTAAGATCCCGATTTTTTATTGTGCTTGCTCGCTACAAACGTAATAATTTGTGTGAAAATTTGTAAACGGGACCAAGAAATAAGTTCGTTATCAAAAGTTCGCTATAATCATATTAGCTGTGTTCGCGTAGTCAACATTGGGATCCGGCGGGATTGTAATTTTATCAAAAAGCGTTTGCGTACCCCACAATTGGGTAAATGAGAGTTATCATGGGAGAGTAATATTCTTCTTGCACGAAGAAGCACAGACTTTTTTTCGTGTAAATTTGGGTTAAGTGTTTTTATCAGCTGGGTTCAACTAGTTCAATTGAATTATTCAGTAATTTAAACCAAAGACCTAGCTCACAGCTAAAATCTCTTATATTTCAGTAGTTAATTTCATTCATTCAGAAAAATATGTTATTTGTATCAAAATATTACAAAAATTAGTGTAAAAGTTGCCAAAATTTCTCGGTAATATTACAACTATATAAAATTACCTACAAATTTTTGAAGACGCTTATTTAAATGTGTAGAGATATTGTAAATATGTAAATAAATCGAAGCTTTTGTTTAATATTAAAACCTTTTCCAGGTTTAATAAACCATGTATTCTATATAGACTGTGAAACGCGGATCTCGGTGGTCTGTATTCTATATACCACGTTTTTAATTTTTCTTTTAAATTTAGACGAGTAATTCGTGGAGCTGAACTTATGTCGCATGATGTTGCAGAAAAATCGTTGTCTGATGGCATTGAAGTCTCTGGTGTATTTGTGTTATTGTTAGTAGTCAGTATGCTATCGGATATTTGCCCACGATTAGAAAAAAATGTCCTCATACGTTGTCTTTCAAGTGTAGTAAGCCTTCCCAAATGTCTTTTTCTGCAACCCCGCATACTCAATTTAAAATTGCATAAATGCTTACCAAATGATCTTCTTGGATGTACGTAATTGCTCCTGATGTTCTTCGGTTAGGATATTGGTAGGCAGCAACAAATACGGATAGAATTACTTCTAGAGATTTGCTATTGGTCACAATTACGGCTTGTGGAGATCACAGAGTACACAAAATTTTATGGAATTTATCTTTTTAATTATTAAAATCACTATTTATTCACAGAGAAAAATTTTTTCTCGCTTAATAATTTATTTAAAAAAACACAATTGTTTGCTTAAAATCTTAGAGCACACTTGATATTTTTGGGTTTCCGTTCCCATATTCAAATTCAACACACAGGTATATTGGCTTGTATTGCAATACAACTTAACTTACAAGTATAACAGGATGTAAGTCAGACAAAATTTTTTAAAAATTTATATATCATACACAATTGTTATTTACATGTAATCGATGTCGTAAGTAACACGAAGTGAAGCATACGAAATCGATTATAAATCCGAGTACTTACATAGTTTTCTAAAGGGTTATTAAATAAATACTATTCGATATTTTTGAATTGGGAATTATTTCCTTCCTGTTGGGAATTATTTTAATTTTTTTGGGACTTATTACTACTTTAAAAAATAACTCCCAAATATTGGGACTTATTTCATTTTCCTCTTTGGGAGTTATTTCATTTTTTGCAATTGGGAATTAATTCATTTTCATTGGGGCTTATTTCATTGGGAGTTATTTCATTGGGACTCATTTCATTTGGGAGTTATTTCATGCTATCGTTCGGGACACATCATCACAAAGGTTGCGAAGGGCTCTTTCATTGCGTTTAACCTTTTTCCGTTGCTTTTATTACAGTGTTGTTTAAACATCATATATTGTAGACCAGCTGCAATTAATATTGTAATTAATATGCATTTTATTAATTTTAAATTTGTAGGTTTGAGGTTAAGAAGAAGAATAAAGCTTTTTCTCTAAAAATTATAAACACATTAATTTGCAAATCGGACTAGATCTAGTTTCTGCCTTTTTCTATGGACAGGCTTCATCAGTGATTTTCCATTAAATTGTATTATGGTTTATATTTTATTGTCAGCTTGTCTCTATATGATAATTTTTCAACAACCCGTCGGCTGTAGGAATCGAACCTGGGCATATTCCTACATTACAAAACGTAACTATAGTGCGACAGCTTAGCCATCTTTCCTAAGTAAGACCTTGAATGCAAAGTAGCTAATTCATAGTTTTTTTTCTATTCAGCTTTCTGTTCTTGTTTTTTTACTTTCAGAAGTGATCAAACATTAGCCTAATAGTTTTTACAAACAACGTTCTCTCGCGGTGTACGAACTGAAAAACGCCTCACAGTCAGTTTGTTCTCCCTTGTTTATGTGTTCTCTGGTAATAGCAATATTAATGACTTTAGTAGTATTTCCAAACCAGTGAACTCAAAACCTGTTTTATTTTTTTTTTTTTCAAATATATCACGTTTCTTCGCAAACCGGTTAACCAAAAGTCTTACATTTTTGTTTAACCGAAAAATCCATTTATTTCCCATGATAAACAGGGTTTTTATTTTATTATTTATTATTTTTGCGAAAGACAATTGGCGAAATGCTAAATAATATTGGTTTATATATGGGTGAAATCAAAAAATGTGATAAATTTTTGGGCCAAATTTGTGAGAAGCAAAAAGTGTTAATATTTCGGTTTTTTCTTAATGGAATCAGTAAGTTTAGTCATTATAAACCTAATTGCAAAAAATCTCTTCTACAAGTTGTCGCAATAACTTTTTTTGCACTATTTTAAGTTTTTTTGTTGTAACGGAGTTTATATTTCTGCAAACAAAAGATCCCGAGTAAAAATAGTTATATATTGTCATATATAATGTGATTGGGTTATATCTGACAATGAATGGAGTCACTTTAAGACACATATCATTATATACAACTACATCTGATATTATTTTCTCAACGAATTTTTTGTATGGTAAATGATGTTATTACATATCCCCAAATCTGACTCCATATATAACTACATAAGCCTTTTAAAACTAATCAAAATATATGTAGTGACCGATATGATTATATATGGTTCGATACTAAGTTATATAATATTGTATGTGTCGTCATACTAAAAATATATTCTTGTAATTTTATATAAATTTATATATAATCCCGTACAAATTAATATATAGTTCAACATCAGCCAAATAATTTTCACGTGATTTTTTTACATGTAAAATCATGTTAAAAAATGATACGTACGATTTAGAAGACAAAAGCATTCAACTAAATTTTTAATATATGTTATAAAATTTGGGCCTCTAAAATTGTTCAAACCAAGCAAATTTCAATGTCAATTTAATAGCTGGTATCCATAAAAAGTATACCTTCTATCAGACAAAATTATATAAAATCAGATATTTTTATATCGAATTAGATATAATATGATGTCCTGGATATGGACAAATCTCGGATCAAACTGTATCAAATAATATCTAATTTTATACAATTAGAAACATGTAGATGACCCATTTTTCGGATCAAGCTGTATGTGGTTGTATATGGGGACTTATCAAATAAGATATAATTATATATGACACCATATTAAGATTTTTACCCGGGATATAACAAAAAAAATTGCGTACGAATTTTCTTCAATTTTTTAGTTTTTTGTATTTGGGTTTTCAACTTGCTTTCCAATGATATATAATTTGTGTTTATCAAATTAGCGGTTTCGCGAATAAAAATACAATTCATTCCGCGAAAAAAATTTTTATTTTTTTTTTTAATTTTGTATTTTTGGTCCTTTTAAATGCTTTTCAAAAATATAAAATTTTTTAAAATCCAAACAGCGGTTGCGCAGTTACAAAATAATATATTAAAAACATAACATTTTCCGATTAAAAAATTCTTAAATTGTGTGAAACAAATTTAATTTGTAAAACTAATGTCAGTGACTCGAAATATCGATTCAAAACCAATGAAATGCAAAATCAATCGTTTTTCGCTCCAGCAGCTTAGGGTAAAAAATTGATAACTTTTTTTGATTTGACGCAAAATTATTAGTTGAATCGTCTTTCGACGCATAAATATTAGTTGAATCACCTCTGTTTATGGTTATTTTAAAATATTTTAAACATTTATCTACATTTATTTGAATGAAACCTGATGCAAACAATTGTGGTTACGGAGTTTACAGTTACGGAGTTTACATTTGGTTACTTTTTTCGTTTTCTGTCAGAAACGCTTTGTCAGAATTTTTTTTTTCCAAACAAAATCGCATGATGCCTACAAGGTGAATCCAAATATAACATTGTTTTTCTTACTCGTTAAATAGTTTGGTGTAAAAATTAGGAACGGAGTTTACAACATTTTTTCAAATCTTATTCAAGACATCTTTTTCATCTCGAGAATGTTACATGCTGCAGAAAAGCTTCAAGTCTGTTATACTGGATGATTACTTACAGTCCAACGATCATTTGAGTATAAATAACATTATACTTTTCGCAATATAAATAATAGATAACTCCAAAATTCTGGTATATGCATTTTTATCAAAAATTATGACGAAAAATCGTTACAGAGTTGAAGTCGTGATAGCTAAGATATACGAAAAAGTTTGTAAAATGTATTGATTTTTATTAAAAACGGCACTTCATAAAAATTCTTACAGTTAGTGTTTAGCTTTATTGGTTATTAAAATATAAGCTATTAAAGTTAAAAAACCTTATGAGTTACTTGTTACGGAGTTTACATTTGGCCTATAAAATTGGTCACAAATTTTATGTATTAACCAAAAATTGGTCAGATTGTTATAAATTTTGTAAAACACGTGACAATGCGCTGATATATATCGAAATATGTAACTCAAATGTAATCCATGCATTAGAAATTCGGTGGTTACACGGTTTTTATCACATTTTTTGATATCACCCATATATACGACTCCAAAATCTGAACGATGTCAAAATAAATTTAAAAAAATTTAGGTTTAATACCCAAAAACATTCATTTTCATATTCTTTTTTAAAAATTCAGTAGACGACAATTACTTGTAAAGAGGAGAAAACAATAGGATTAAGTGAGGAAATATTTTGATTGAAAAATAAATTTCTCATGTATTAAATCAATTCTGGCTCTTCTGATTACAAACATACATCGTGTAGGCTTTGATTGACAAGACTTCAATTAGCCACACTCATCGCTGTGCCGACCGTGGTGTATCTCATTAAAAGGGTTGCCGGTTCAATTCTCGGTCATGATTTCATATATTTTTTTCAATTAAAAATTACTTTGATCAATTGACACATAAACTAACTGACGAGTTTAATTTTCCATAAAAAAACAACTATCGTTATAGTTAAAAACAACAACTAGTGCATACTACAGAAATGCCAAACTTTTTTTGTGTGTAGACACTGCTTGATTGTTTTTACTGTTATATTATTTTATTTTCGGTTAATAGACCAAACCGGTTTTTAAAAAAGGTCAGTTTTTTATAGCAACGGTATTACCAACGGCAGCGCCAGTAGAAATTTCTGCTGGTAAAAATATGAGTAGTGGGTATCGAGTATAGAGTATTTGTCTTTTTTTTTGGGTACTCGATACTCAAAACTACTACTCGATATTTTCAGAGTTGCATTTTGGACAGACAAAATATATAAAAATGTGACTCCGCTAAAATATTTACCACAAAAATGTGACTCTGCTAAAATATTTGTCACAAAACTACAACTCTGCTTAAAGAAAAAAATCAAAAGTAAAATATTTAAAATTATATATTAAAAAAACTATGAAAAACGCAATGAATAGTTGATGAAAAAGTTTAAAAATATGTTTATAAATTCAAATATTGAATTACCATAAACATTTTCAAAGAATTTTACTAAAAAATTTTAAATCTAAAAACCGTTAAAATTATCGTGTTGTATCAAGTATCCAAATCAAAAATATCGAGTAGTATCGAGTATTAAAAAGTAACCAAATTTACCAGCACTAGTAGCAATAACAATAGTAAACAAATATTAGCGATATCAATAACATCACTATAATCTTAGCAACATCAATAACAATATCATTAAAAATAGCCACGACATTAGCATTATAGTGTAACCTTAATCTAGGATATAGGATTTTGGAATTCCCTAAATTCACAAACAAATTGATGTTGCAAACGATACAACAAACTTAAACCTCTCTCGTATTACAAAATAACATTCAAACAACCACTGCAATATACATAAGTACAAAACAAAAATGCAATATGGTCATCGAGGGAATATAAATAAATAAAAACATAAAAAAGGTTAAAAAAAAGTTTTTAGCACAAACCCACCATTCCCTTAATAGTTGTGGGGACCGAAAAATATTTTTCTGCATAATAAATGATATAGCATTCATAATTTATTCAAAACTTAGGGAGAAAAAAGTGAAATTCAACAAAATAATGCAATAAAAAATACTTTTGACTTATTGACTTTGTTGACAATGGAATTAGAATTTAAACTTGAAATGCCAAACCCCAAAACTCGAGTTATGGAAATAATTCAGAAATCCCAAATCCAAAGACTTTTGTATAAATTACTTCGTTATCATTTCATAGAGTTATTTTTTATTTAGCAAATATCTTGGAAACTGAGGGACATAGAATAAAATAAAAAAAAAAAATTTTGGATAAGCATATCTTCAAGAAAATATCATCCATTTCTACAGCTAAAATTTTTGTAAAATTTTTAAAATAGCAGAACATAAAGTAAATCGTGTTATATAAATTAAGGTAGTCCAAAAAAATAAAATTTAGAATTCATGAACTGCACAACCCTTCAAATATCTATGCCATTATGAAAATAAAATGGTCTGCCAAAAAAAACCCTCCAAAAAAGGTCGCTGATCGCCATTGAAATTTCAAAGTTTTACTTGTTCTATTATTTTAAATTAATTACACAATGAGAAAAATTAAATATAATTAAATATAATTATTATAATCGCTACACTTAAAATCAAATACTCGTACATATTTAGGTTTACATTACAAATATGAATTCTATATTAAAATCGGAGCCGCAGATTTCTCGAAATTTAAAAATTGCATACAGAAAATATTTCAAGTTTTGTTTTCATATTTCTTTTCTGCATATTAATTAAGAGTAGATTAAGAAATTTTGTTGAGATGTTGGGTTTAGGTTAAGAACGAATTAACCCTATTATTTTATAAATTTCTCTAGGGACTAACGAATTAATAAAAAATAACTTTAATAATAAGCTGAATCTCTTTCATATTTTTTGGAGAACTCTAATATACATCGTTTATATATTAAGAAAACTAATCGATAAATTCCGAAGTATAGCAAGGGTATAGAAATTTTTTAACTAACTTACTCAGTGTTGCCACTTTTTGAATAATTATTCAAAAACGGGACTGTTTACACATTCGTTGGATAATTTTTGAATAATGACATTTTTGTGTAGTTTTTGTGTAATTTCACTTTTTACAGAAATTTCCGCAAATTTTTAAAAGTTCCGTAAATTTTTGAAAGTTAATAAAAATTAGTCGATATAAACGAAACGAGATTGTCTGTGAACCATTTACCACAAATCTCCAGTTTCTGGTGAACGATTTTATAAATTTTTTCAACGCTAAACCGAGTTTAGAAGAAATCAAAAATTGTGCTATGTATTTTTTTGTCAAATATTCATTTTGTGTTTATTTTATCCACTTTGGTTATTGTTTCTGGACACAGTGAATGACCGAAAATCACAAAAATTCCAAAACTACAAAAATTATGATTTCTTTCAATAAAGAAGGGAAAAATCGAAATTTATTACATTAATATATTTTTTTTATTTGGTTTTTCTAAAAGCCAATTAAATTTGCTCCATATTTGTAAAACTATTGGAAAAATTATATAATTTAATGCATTTGAGTGTCGTCATATGACGACGCTAGGAGAATATGTGTACAAAATGTACAAAATTTTTATTTGTATTTATTTTTAATGTAGTCATTTTGGGCCATCTGTGACACGGTTTCGAGCTTCGTAACTTACCTCAGTATGTAATCTACCAAGATCGACAGGAAAATAGCCTAAAACTTCCCGTAGTAGATACTTTACATTATGGTCGAATAGAATACTTCCTAAAACGAAGCCACAATGATAAGCAAAGACAATGTCGAGACCTCGATATCAAAGCGACAGGTCGGGCAGAGTGTTCCAAATGCGATGCAAGATCTTCTTTTTATATATGCCACTTACGAGAGTTAAAATTTCTATTTTCTATCGCTATTCAATGAAATAATTTTAGTTTATTAAAGAAATTGAAGTATATTTGAATTTATTTTGGAAAATAATGGAAAAATGTAGTTTTAATAAATATTCCTGTTATTCTTAACAATTTTTTTGAATTTTTTTTGTAACAATTGTATACATATTCTCCTAGCGTCGTCATATGACGACACGCAATAACTACGGATCTTTAGAAGATAAAATAATTTCAAACTCAGTTTCGTGTTCCTAGGGCCCTCAGTAGCAAATCATGTAAGTTTTAAACGCGTGGCACAATTATTTCTTAATTCAGGAGAATATGGGTTAAAGCTCCGTCTTTTGTTTATTTGTTGCGAAAATAATTGTCAAGCTTCTATTAAAAATTCTCTTGGTTTGCAAAACCGTATAAAAATTCAGCGAAAGTGTGGGAAAATTTAGGTTTGTTATGATTGTTGCTTTCTAATCTCTGAAAATTTTTTGGCTGTAGTTAACATGACTCTGGGCTTTAAACAGACGAAAATTTTGTGAACGCAGCAAGGTGGAGCAGAATCAAAATATTTTAGAATTCGGTAAATCCAACATGTTCCAGATTTCAACAGAATCGTATAAAATTTTTGAAAAAAATATCGGTAATTTTTTGTGAAATTGTTATATTTTTATTTATGGTTAAAATCTGAAGGGTAAGAGGAGAAAATAATTAGCAGGTAGGTTATATTTTCGCATGCAACGCATCTGAACGAAGTACCCTTTCTGAAAAAATATAAATACTTTTTTCTGAAAGAAGCTTTTAATATGGATAAAATACCATTTTATTAATATTCAAATTTAAAAGCACGCCATTTTAAGCCTGAAAAAGATATTGCATTGAAAATTCCCTTTAGTTAATAGAATAATTTGTTATATTTTTCAGGGAAATTGGCCTGAATTTGCTTTTGCAGAAGGCAAAAACTCAGACAAGATTATTGTAAAAATGCAAAATTTTAGTTTTAATATGCAATTAACTTTTGCACATTTCAGATGAAAAAATGCTAAGTCTTTAAAAAGCGGTTTATAAAAAATGTTTTTTTGCAAAATATTTTTATTCTTCCCCACTGTGCTCAGCAGAGTTTATTTTGAAAATTTTTTTGTGAATTTCATACGGTTTTGGAAAATTTTTTACCTACAGCTGTGTAATTTTTTCTTTTACTGGTGGCAACGCTTAACTTACTACTAAGCGTATGAGTATTAATTAATGCTAATTAAATAATGCTAATACGCCTAGTAGTACAACATATTTTTGTGGATGGTAAGTAGTGTTTCCAATTATTCGACGTAGACGGTTAACCGGTTAATGCATTATTCGAAAAATCCCTATAATTGATTAACCGGTTATTCGGGTCGGTTAATCGAGAAAATTGGCGATTAATCGATAATCGTTTAATGCAAACTTAATGTATTTCCTTAATTTTTTATCAATAAAAACACAATGTGTTGTTAAATATCAACGTGTCATATAAACTCGATATATTTAACAAAAAAAGTTTTCACATTCTAAGGTTGAAAAGTTTCGGAATCTGAGATTTTTTTAAACCAAAACTTTTCTTAGTAGACATAGGTCTGTAAAAATTTTGCTAAAGCTACTAAAATTTCATTAAAAATGACAGAAACTAGCAGATTTTTGCATTGTCACATATTAGTAAGTTAAGAACAATAATCAATACTCCCACAATAAAATTGGAATATTGCATTTAAAAAAATGTTACATCTAAAATTTTTAATATTTTATTAAGATTCTTCCTTCTCCCCTCAAGAAATAAAAAACGAGTTAGAGCCTTTTTAAATTGAGCCCTCGATAAAAGAAAAAAATATTTATATATCAGTCGAATTTCTGTTAATTTTTTACGCTGCAAAAATCAGGATAATATTTTGCTGATTTTCTCAGTCACTTTACCGTTTTCTAAGGGATATTAACAATAAAAAAAAATAACCTAAAGTTTGAACGAACTTACGCAGATAGAATTTTATCAGACGATTTTTAATAAAAATTTTCAGTAAGCTGATGAAGTTTTTTCTCAAAGTGAATAAAAAATTTATTAAATGTTATGAAAAAGCTTCATTATTTTTATGCAGCTGTTTTTAATAAAACTTTTCTTGGGTGTTTGAAATTTTTAATAAATAATATAAAATTTTTCATAAAATGAGTGTTATTTTTGTTCTGTTTAAGATCAAATATGACAAAATCCAAATAGAATTCAAAATTTATTTTACAAGTAGAGAAAAAAACTTATAAAAAAAACTTTCCTACAACCAATGGTTGACAATTAATGCATTTTCAAGAGCTACCAAGCACTATCATCAGCTTGTCTTTGTGGGACTCTCTCTAGGTTATAATGTAGATTTTAGTTTTTTTATGTATGTATCTTTACTTCAAAGTGAAAAATGTTATGAGAAATAAACTCAAACATTTATACTTAGTTATTTGTAGTACAACGAAAAGCACATGTGTTTTTACAAAGCTATTATTTTTCTCTATTTTATATTTGCTGCTAAAACCAAAGTTCCTTTAGTAGTAAATAGGGATGCCAATCCCGGGATTTTCGGGACTACGGGATCCCAGGATTTTACGGGATTTTTCGGGATTTAAATTTTTCTTTATTTGTAAAAATTTTTATGCTATGTAACTAATTTTTTTTATAGAATAAAGCGTTTTATAATTATTTAATAGTTGTTAATTAATAATGTGGTACATTTTATGAATATTGAAACATCTCAGTCAGAAATTGACAGTGGTACAAAAAATCAAGTACTTGCATACCACTGGGTAACCGCGATGTTAAAAATAAATAACTGGCAGAACACTCATTTGGGACGCTTTGCCAGCGTTTGCAAAAATCGTTTTGCCAGTATTTGTTTTACAAAACATCACAGCAGGGCAAAAAAAAAGATACATATGAACTTTTTTTTAATTTTATTTTGGAAAATATAATTCCAAACCACCTATTTATTGGTTTTGGCAGCGTTTTGCCAAAGTTAAAAATTTTGTTTCTCCAGGACTTTTCCGGCGCTGCCGGTCCTTTTGTCTATTGGCGTTATCATATTCGAAATGGGAAAGCAATTTTTTTCAGTACTTGTACCACCTGTTAAAATACCTTGCCATCGCTTTCCCGTTTGTATTTTTTGGGCTGGGATAATATATGAAGGACTGTCATTAAGTACACTTGCGCCCAGTATTTTGTAAGCAGATTTTAAAACAGATTCGTTGCGATAACCTTGCCCACTAAATCGTGTAATTACAGCATCAAAGTTATTTGGTTATCGTTATCATATGTTTTCATGGAAGAATTCAAACTTACAGTCCCAGCCAAAACTTACAGTCCCAGTTTCAGAAATCGAATTTCGCTTGAAAGAATAAATCGGTAAAATAACAAACAAACTTGATTTTTCGCATGTAGTACTCAAAAACTTAATATTGTTTACCAAAATTTCAAATTTTTCTGCAAAGTCTTTGCGTAGTTTACTCGAATAATCTACTTAATTTATAATTTTACCAATATCTTGGCATCAATTTCTTATCAATATGAGAAAATTCAAGAAAAAACGTAGGTAATCTAAAATTGCTCACTTTGTTTATTTGCGTTTATATTAATATTAAAAAATAAGAAAATCCCGGGCTTTTTGAGAAATAATCCCGGGATTCGGGATTTCGCCAATCCCGAAAATCCCGGGATTTCGGGATTCGGGATTTCCCGTTTGGCATCCCTAGTAGTAAAGCAAAGTGTTTGGTAGCACTTGAAAATGCATTAATTGTCAACCATTGGTTCTAGGAAAGTTTTTTTCATAAGTTTTTTCTCTGTTTGTTGTAAAATAAATTATGAATTCTGTTTCCATTTGTCATATTTGATCTTAAACCGAACAAAAATAAACTCATTGTAACAATCTTCAGATCAACTAAAATCTACGGTAAAATACCTCAAAAATTTTTCATAAAATTTTATTAAAAACTGCATCAATTCAAAGAAAACTTTCAATGGGCGAATCCCAGCGAAACTTCATTGAATCAATTCTCTCAGTGTGCAGTAACAGATGTCAAATTCCATATAAATTTAAATTTTATAACTTTCATTTTGTGCTTTAAGGTTACTTGTTTTGTGAAACTGATATTTTGTTTAAATATTTGCAAAAAAAAAATTTATTAAAATTTAGGAATCTCTTAAAACACATGACGTGTATCGCTGGTGAAATATCGACTTGCTTGTAGTTCCTCCAAAAAAAAACATAAAGGCTTAAGGACCTCTTTCACTCGATTTTTAAAGAATTTTATGGTATTTTAGCTAGTATTTGTTTTTCTAAGCTATTGTTGTCATTTTTTAGCCAAGGCTAAGAAAATAATGAAGTTTTGGGAAAAAAAATAAAGGAAAAATTCTATATTAAAAATGTAAGCGGTTAATCGACCTATTTTAACCAATTATTTGAGTCGTATAATTATTTGAGTTTTAAATTATTTGTTTCGACATTAACCGAAATAAAGGTGATTAATCGAGGAATCGGTTAAAATTAACCGAATTGGAAACACTAATGGTAAGACAGGAAACGACATGGAGTGGATGAAGAGTGGAATTAAAATACTAGACCAGAAAGAAATATATTGAAACACAAGAAATGGAATGGAACGGGGAACAAGTGGAATAGAAACACCCAATAAGTGTAACGGCATGGAATAGAATGGCAAACGAATTAAACTGAAACACTAGACAATGGAAACGAAATAAAATGAAAGGGGAAACATGTGAAATTGGAACACTTAAATTAGGAAACGAATTAGAATGAAACGGGAAACGTGTGGAATTGAAATACAAATTTAGCGAAACCGAATGGAGTGGGCAACGAGCTGAATTAAAACTCTAACCACGTGCAACGCAATCGCATGTTGCGAGCCTAGATTTAACTGATAACACATCGGCTATAAGGCCGTAGGACAACCAATAAAACAAAGATTTTTTTGGCAAAATTCGACTTTATTCATCAATAATTCCAACGCCTTTCTAACATATCGCTACATTTTTTATAGAATGATTTATCTTTGGTCTCAAAATAGGCCTCTGTTTCGGCAATCACCTCTTCATTCGAACGAAATCTCTTTCCAGCGAGCATTTTTCTGAAGTCTGAAAACAGGTAAAAATCGCTGGGAGCGAAATCTGGCGAATACGGTGGATGCGGAAGCAATTGAAAGCACCTTTAAAAGCACCAGTTGGGCCACGTAGCGATCGCTATTGATGGTCTGGCCTTTTTCAAGGTAATCAATGTACAAAATTCTATCCGCATCCCAAAATACTGATGCCATAACTTTACCAGCTGACTGTTGCGTCTTTGGCTTCTTCGGGCGAAGTTCGCCAGTTGCTGTCCACTCAGCTGACGGCCGATGCGACTTTGGAATGAAGTGGCTGATTCAAGTTTCATCCATACCGACGAAAAAAGTCCTTTTTATCTCGCCGAAACAGCTCCAAACAGCTCTAAAAATTATCGACACGATGTTGGTTTTGGTGCACTGTGAGCAAACGCGGCACCCATTTCGAAAACAGCTTTCTCATGGACAATTGTTCATGCAAAATAAAAACGACACGTCCCTTCAAAATCTTTAAGGTATCAGCTATCTCTTTCAACTGCACTTTACGGTCTTCCAAAACGATTTTGTGATCTTTTTTTATGTTTTCCGGTATCACCACCTCTTTTGGGCGACCAGAGCGTGCTGCGTCATCGGTGTTTGTAGGACCACGTTTTAAGTCAGCAAACCACTTTTCTACCATTTTTCTCGATGGAACAGACTTCGAATAACACTTAGCAAGCCAAGCTTTGGCTTGAACGGTGTTTTTCCCCATTAAAAAGCAATGATAAATCAACACACGAAATTGTTTTGAATCCATTGCTTTCAAAATCGCAAAAGTAGCATCACTAAAACAGCTGTAACCTCTTCACTAATGAACTACTTGTCATTAAATTCTGACAGGTATCATCAAAAGTTTGATAGTTCCAAAAAATCGTATTGATTTTTCATCAGCGCCACCTATGTGTCATCCTACGGATTTTTCAGCCGATGATTACTTTAGGGATCTAAAATTTAAATTAACACCTTTTGTAAATTGTTAACATTTTAATTTATTATTTAATCCCAAAAATATACTACAAATTTTTGCAAGTTTTTAAGTTAAATTTACAAGGTTGGTTACCGAAACGTATAACGGTAAGGGTAACGGTAACGGTATCAGATTTCCTTTGTTTAGGTAACGTTAAAGTTAACGGTATTTAAGACTGTTTCGGTAACGGTATACCGTTATCGAAACAGCAATACCGGTACGTACCGGTATTAAAAATTATGTTAAAAACATATAAAAACAAGTAAAAACATGGCATATTTTTAATTTTAAGTTCTGAAAATACAGATTTTAAGCTATAAATTCAATACTGGTAGTTTTAATAAGTAAAATTATTATCTATAAATTTTTTGTAAAAAAAAACACTCAAGATTATAAAATAAAAAATAAAAAAATTGTAATTTTTATATAAAAAAATAAATACCGGTAAAATACCGGTAACTACCCATAAAAATAACGGTATCGGTAACGATAACGGTATTTAGAAATTTTTTAGAGGTATATATAACGGTAACGGTATTCATTTTGAAACGGTATTTTAGCGATAACGGTATTATAACGATAACGGTAACCAACCTTGTAAATTTATCAATTTATATATTTCTCTCGCTAATTTAACATTTACTTCTGCCCATCATATGAATTTTATTTACGGCCAGTTTAAAAACTGTACTCAATTGATTCAATTCCATAAATAGCAAGAAAAAAGAAAAATGACAGAGTATTTAACATATTAAATATTAAAGTGGATTTTTAGAATAACATACCATAAAAAGTTATGCAAAATTTTGAGATAGAGCTGAATTTTAAAATAAAAACTTTCTTAAATGAATTTTCTTTAGTTTGACTATAGATCATAAATTAATATCACTTTCTGTTTAAATTATTTTTCAAATTAAAGAAAGATGATACAATTTTCACAAGTAAATTACAAAGAATAAAAATTTTGAAAGAATTCGATAAGGCCAGCAAGACAGAATACGTATTTTCGGATTTCGCTACAAAGTCATCATCAGTGTCATTCGCCTTGAATGGGTTAATAATATTAATAAAAAAACTTTCTTTCAAATAAAACCAACATATTTTTGAAAAAAATTTTCGGATCCAATATGGCGGACATGTTTTTTTTAAATAGATATGATTTAATTTTTTATATTAGCTGTTATCGTTGATATCGAATATGAACTACTCGTAGATTTGAAAAAATTCAAAATAATGTAGAAAATATTTATTTTTTTTATAGAAAAAACAACACTCAGGAAATTCTTCCTATTAATTAACTCTTGCTTTATTTTAGAAAGGGCATTGAGAAGAGATGCAAGGTGGTGAAAGATGAAGGGCTTCAAGTATGCCAACCCTATAATTGCGCTAGATGTTGAATCTTATAGTGCCTTTAGACAGAGAAATTAATGTACTTGATTTAAGATAATCCAACTTTTTAATCTTCATCGTTTACTCAAGTATTTTTTGACAGCTAAAAGATGAAATTGATAGTTTTATGTTTAACTCTGTTAGTTTAAAATACCAAGGTGGTGCCGATAGCGATCCGGCAAATGATGAACATGGAAAATGTCGGCGTTAGCAACATATTTGTCGACAACGCCAAAATATTTTTGCGGCAGCGACTTAACATTAATGTTTATCTGACTTTAGTGTGTGTATTTTTCAGTGCTGCCAACCGTCATTATAACAAAAAACAGCTTTGTATACAATTAGTAGTATGAATACAGAGTCGTTCAGAAATAGATTAAAATAGGGTTTAATCGACTTGTCTGGTGCTTGATTAACAGTGAGGTTACATGATCAAGATTTTGCTTTCAAGTTGATAACACATACTGCTTGTCAAATTCAGTTGAACTTGAAGCTGTGACGTAGGCTGCATGCAACTTGATAGTCAATTTTGCTTTCAAGATGCCGTCGTCAAGGAAAGAACTAAAATTGCTCGCCTCTGTGGGCTGTTTCCGCACTGTAGGCTGTTCGAAAAGACTTTATATTTTTCTTCACATCTTCCACAGACATTTTCATGTCAGCAGAAATTGGTTTTTTATTTATTTTTATTTTTAAATCATTTCGTCGATATACCGAAATATTCACATTCCGTATTTTATCAATCGTGTTTTATTGCGGCACAATATTTGTTAAAAGAAAAACAAATGTACAAGAAATTCGATCAGCTGTTTAAAACTTGACCGTCAAGTTTTCTCAAAACTTGAAAGCAAAAATTGATATCAAGTTGCTGTTCAATTTTTAAAATGTGAGTGTGTTAGTAAAAAAGTGTGAGTGTATTAAAACTTGAAAGGAAAAAATTTATCGTGTAACCCCTATGTAAGCAGTTAATCCCACTTCTATGCAGTGTTGCCACCAGTAAAACAAAAAATTACACAGCTGTAGGTCAAAAATTATCCAAAACTGTATGAAATTACACAACAAATTATAATTTTTTATATTATTTCAAAATAAACTCTCCTGAGCACAGTGGGGAAGAATAAAAGTATTTTGGACTCATATGAAATTTCACACTGTAAATATCGACTCCAAAGTTTTGCCATTTTTCTATTTATAAACTGATTTTTAAAGACAGCATTTTTGTCACCTGTAAAGTGCAAAAGTTATTTGCATTTTAGAACTAAAATTTTGCGTTTTTGCAATAACTTGGTCCGGGTTTTTGTCTTCTACAAAAGCAAATCCAGGGCAATTTTTCTGAAAAATATAATAACAAATTATTCTATTAACTAAAGGGAATTTTAATGCAAGCTTGAAGCTTGACAATTATTTTCGCAAAAAATAAACAAAAGACGGTGT
This sequence comes from Leucophora obtusa, assembly GCA_949987735.1. Lineage (NCBI taxonomy): Eukaryota > Metazoa > Arthropoda > Insecta > Diptera > Anthomyiidae > Leucophora > Leucophora obtusa. The sequence goes on along the minus strand of OX465296.1, from coordinate 32,310,671 downwards.
TTTAAACAAAACAAAAAAAGAATAAATATCATCATTTTTAATTCATCAAAAATTGGAGATTTGTGGTAAATGTTTCACAGAAAAACTCGTTTCGTCAACTATCGACTAATTTTTATTAACTTTTAAAAATTTACGGAAATTGCTCAAAAATTACCAAATCGATTCTTCTAGAATTTTCAGTGAATAAATTACATAAGTAGGAATAATTTTACGCTCACTATGTTTAACATTTTATTTTCTTCTTTTAATATTAAACTTCACTTTAAATGAAATTCAGAAACAATATCTTGAAAATCGGGTGTTTTAACTGGTACACCGATCGGTCTTTTATTGTTTTTATTTTGCCTTTAAAAAAATTTCTATAATGAAATTGATTTCAGGGTTGCCATTGTTCTCGGAATTACAAATTTTAATTTAGAAAAAATATAAATATTGTGTCTTTACGAAAGCAATTCTTTATTTTTTGTATAATTGTTTAAATAGGGCTGTTTTTATTGATTTCTAAAAAGAGTAAACCATTAAATTCGAAAACTAGAATATCTGACCTAACATAACAGCATATAGTCTGGAGTCCCCATTCATTATAATATCGTAACAATCGGTATTTAATCCTTTAATTTGACTTTAATTTGTTTACTTTTTTAAAATCAATCAACACTTTTAAATATCTTTATTAAACCTATCACGTTTTGTATAGTTAATGAAGCATATTTCACTTTCAATGTATCATTGAATAGCGTAGCATCAATGCATTTTAATGCATTTATTCATTCATTCGCCCACTCACTCACAACAACATAACGAAGTAATGTGCACACATAGTCCTTTCTATTAAACTACGAGCTTCAATGACTAAATCATGGTAAACATGATGCCGTATCAATTGCTGTCCGTCCAAATTGTCAGTGATGTGAAGTAAATAGTAGAAAATTGTGTGTAACCAAGAGGGTGAACGAAATATTTTCAAACAAAAAAAAACAATGCAACTGAAAGTTATTTGGTGTTTGTGGTAGTCTTAAGAATCATATTTCTTTCATCCCATTGCAGTTATATAACTACATATCTGGTAATGTTAACTAGTTACTTTTCATTTACATTTCTTATTAGTTTGTACACTGAGAGAATTATCATCACTTCAGTAATGAATTTCTTCATAGTTTCAATGAAAATTGTCACTGAAACTCGTCCATTGAAACTTTTCATAGAATCTATGAAACAGGTTTCATTAAAGACAATGTTTATGAAAAGTTCATAAAATAAATGAAACTCTTCATAAAATGAATAGCCCACTCCTCCAATGAAGAAATCATTCAGCCAATGAAGAGCTTCATAAAATTTATGAAGCAATTTCATTTATTATTATTTATTATAGTTGGTTGTTGTCGTTGCTAAGCTGGTGTGGATAAATAAAAAGTATTTAGCAAATGCAAAAAGCGAAGTAAATTGTACCATATTTTATGGATGCACAAAATATATCTAATGAAAGAATTCATAAAATTAAAAAGTTTCATAGAATTTTATAATAAGCTTAATTCAATTAATGAATATTATTATCAATGTTTCGAAAAAATTAATATGTAATATGATTTATAAAAAAATTTCATAGTCCAAAATTAATAATAAAAAATTAATAATAAAAAAATAAATAAATAAAAATTATAAGATAATTCTCTCAGTGTGAAATGCACATCACTAAAACTCGGCCTTATGGTTATATAAAACTATTGTATTTGAGGATTAAATGTAGAATATAAAATTCTAATTGTATGAAAATTTTTACAAATTAATGGAATGACGATATTTTATAAAAAAAAATTTAAAAAAAGTAAATACTATTGAACAATTTCATATATATAAAGAACATTTTCATTAAATTTCTGAAGATCTAATTTATGAAATCAATGAAATTATGAAATTTTATGAAAGAAAAGTTATGAAAAATTTCATAATATGAATTAAATATTATATACACAATTAAATTCGTCATTGATTCTACGAAAAAAAATTCTATGAAATCAAGTGAAAAGGAAAATCGTATTCTAGGGATCAAAATAAGAAACTTTTCCCGAGGAACCATACCTCTAAAACGAATTCTGAATCCCCGACTTTTGATGTCCCAAATTTTGTAAAATCCCACTTTGACCCATTTAGAGTGCCCCAATCGAGTCCAAATGTATGACCGACCCCCACTAACTTTGGAGGACCGACCCACCCATGCCAGTGGCACACCCCCGGGAACCCTCCTGGGGGTTCCCCATACAAACAGTGTTTCATGTAGTGCCAAAAATTGTGATTTTTTTAAATGTTTGTATGGGTGGGTGCCACTGGCATGGGTGGGTCGGCCCTCCAAAGTTAGTGGGGGTCGGTCATACATTTGGACTCGATTGGGGCACTCTAAATGGGTCAAAGTGGGATTTTTCAAAATTTGACCCTACGGGTCAAAAGTCAGGGATTCAAAATTCGTTTTAGAGGTATGGTTCCTCGGTCAAAGTTTCTTATTTTGATCCCTAGAATACGATTTTCCTTGTCAGAAAATTCCGACGGAGTCGATGCTTGATAAAAAATGGATAAAACAACATACCTACTCCATATCGAAAAGGAATTGGAAAAAATTTTAAATATTGCCAAAAAAAAATTAAAATTTTTGAAAATTGAAATCACCTAGAAATCAAGTTACACTTGAAATATATAATTTAGTGTAGAACTTAGAAAATTCGTTAAAAATTAAATTTTCTTTTATGGTTATTAGCCATTATTAATTGTAATATTTAAAAGTTTCAAAAACATTTACCTTTTTGCGCTCTTAGAGATATTTTTATAACTTTCTGCCCCTGACCATTTTATAAAATATATTTTTATATTGATATTTTCTTTCTTTCTTTACCAGTATCAGACAATAAATAAAAGAAATTTGTCTTTTAATTTTTCTGCTGAATTACACTGTGGAACAAATTCAGGTTAGCAAAAGTTAGGTCGATTCTGAGAGTGAGGGGTGAAAATAGAGGCTAAATTAGAAGACCCGTATCGCGGCATTTGCTTATGTTATGTTTTGTTTGTTCGAATTTTTTATATGGTTTTTTCGCTATAACTCGTCGACTAATTTTCAATTTAATTTAATTGTTGCACAGTTCTCTAGCAATAATTTGACTTTTACAGATTTAAAATATATCAATTAGTCGACGAGTTATAGCCAAAAACCATATAAACAATATGAAAAAATTCGAACTAACATAAGCAAACGCCGCGATACGGGTCTTCTATTTTCACCCCTCACTCTCAGAATCGACCTAAATTTTGCTAACCTGAATTTGTTCCACAATGTTATCACATAAAAGGTCTGTTCCTTTATGTTACCGCTGAAACCATTCTTACCAAAAAGCGTTCCCGTTCTCGAAAATTGGGTGTATTTGTGTTTCTTCAATACGTTACGTACTATGGGTACTTGCTAAGTTTTAAGGTACTTCTTAAGTACTTATGGTACTTGGTAAGTTCTGTGGTACTTGTTAAGTACTTTTGGTACTTGCTAAGTACCTATAGCTCTTAACATGTCCCAGAGTACTTAGCAAGTTCCAAAAGTACTTAGCAAACACCACAGGATTTAGCAAGTACCTATAGTACTTAACAACTACCATAATATTCAGGAAATACCCATAGTACTTTGCAATTTCCATGGTACTTGTTTTTTAAGTACAAGCACCAAGTACTTGTATTTTACTAGTACTTAAGAACCGACTATGCTCTGTACTCGTTCAAAAATACTGAAAAATGCTTTTGTATCTCACTTTTTGCTTTGTAAACGCAAAGGAAAAACATGGTTGGGTTGGCCGTATTCGAAGAGCATCATGTATTTTTGGATTTAGGATTACGACAACCATATTATAAAATACCTTTCTTTTATAATTATAAAATAATAAATTACGGAAACATGTGGTATCAGCACTGAGAGAACTTGATTTGAATGCTTTGATTTCAAAACAAATTTCCCCTATTTCAAAACAAATTTTCTATAACCAACCTTTATAATCTGCACATATATAAACCAAGAGAAAGGTTTTTGCAGAGTTAGCGGGAATGATGGGCTGTGGTATCAGCGCGAAGAAAAATATTGTTAAAAATTCAATTTCACAATGAATTCGACATAATAATAATATATTTCTAATGACTATAATATTTTCCTAAAGATCATAATATTAAGTTAATGCAGTAAATTTTGTGATCATTTATGATCATATTATGATCTTTAGGAACATATGATGATCATTTTGTGTACTTTTTAAATTTTTTGTTTTTTTAACTTTTACTTTCGAACAAAAAGAAAATCTGTCACCTGCTGAATAAAATATTTTCTTCGTGAGTACAATAAATTAAAAAATAAATCACTTTTTATCATTATTTACTTAATTCATAACACTAAATACTTTCATGCACAATAAACAATAATTACATTAGAAGTTTGATTTACAATCTACATTTTTCCCCGGCTTCTTGGGTAGACCGAATTCTAAACAATGTCATTATTAAAATGAATACCAATAAGTTGTTTTTCTATTTTTTAGGTATTTTTTTAATATGTTTGATTTTATATGACTGCTTCTTACAACTTCTTTCCACAAAATCTCAAACAATAATGACGCTAACTGCTCGAAGCTGCTCATAATAATATATACTGACCATCTTATGGTTGTTGAAACAATACCAATTATTATAAACATGATCTGTCTCAATTCAGATAATAATATAATTGTAATTCGAAGAAAGGAACATGATTGTACAGTTAGTATAGATTGTAGACGACGGAAAATATGGTAACCGAAAGCAAAGAAAGATTTTAACTATAAAATGATTATAGGCGACCATATCATTTGTGAAGTATGATTAATATAACAATAATTTGATTGCAACAATATGAGGTATTTTTGCAAGGCAATTTCAAAAAAAAATTTTTTGCCCAACGTAGGGGCTGCCTTTTTCAATTTTTCGTTATATCTTAGGCATTTCAAGTCGGATTTTAAAGTGTGATATATCGATTTTTTTTTGCCTCGAGGAGACCAGTGTTTTGCTATAAAGGCAAAATCCAATGAAAAAAAAATTTAAAAAGGCGACCCCTACGTTCGTCAACCAATATATAAAAAAAATTTCTACTGGGTTTATCGAAAAACTTCCTTAGCAAAAGTTTAATGATTTTTTGCGAGCTTTAATTTTCTGACATTAGGGTTGTAGCAACTGAGATCTGGTGGGTAACTACTAGAACGGGATACTTGAGATCAATGGCCCTTAGAGCAAAACCCTGGTCTTTTCGAGAGAAAAACATCGATGTATCATACTTTAAGATCCGACTGTAAATGCCAAAGATATAACAAAAATGTAAAAATGCCCCTACGTTCGGCAAAAAAAAAAATTGTGGAACCTCCTTGCAAAAATACTTCATATTGGAGGGTGTGCGGCGCACTTTTTTTTGCCTGTAAGGTGGTACGCTCTAATGATCATATTGCAACCATTATTTACTCTGTGTGTAGTTATTTAACACTGATCAGTCGAGGCAACGAATATTCGGCCCTTAGAAGAAAATTGTGTTACATTTAAAAGTAAAGAAATATGACTTAGAAATGGAGAACGAGTCTGCATCTGCTATAGATATAATATCGGCCACACTGTAATGCTTTATGCGTTTGTGAACAAATACTTGTTTAATGGACTTCAGTATCCACATAATGATACACATATACATACATACTTACACATCCATAAACTACAATTGTTTCGTAAAATGAATGATGTTGAATGCATTCAAATATGAATGAGCTTAATTATTGAATGCAAGTAAGCATTTTTGTTTTCCTTAACCCTCTAACCGGCAAGCCCGCCTCCAGGCGGGGTATATTAAATTGACCAGAAATGCGCCAAAGGAGTATTTTATAATAAGAAATTGTGCTTTTTCAACAGAAAACAAAATTTATTAAATTTTTTTGTATAAAATGCACGGTTTGGGAGCAAGAAAGTGTCAAAGATAAAATTTCGTAAAATTTCAAAAATTAAATATTTTAAAACAAACAAAATTTTCAAAAATCTTAAAAATATATTTAAATAGACTAAAACAATTGATAATGACCATAAAGTAAGATTGAAGCTTAATATGTTCAAAAAATTCCTTACTTTGGTCCAAGGACACACAGGATTCCATAAGGATACCTTTAAAGGACATCGTCTTAACTTGAAAACGAATGGACGGATTTTTCTGAAATTTGGTAAAAATAATATATTTGGTATAAGTAGCAAAGCTTAAAATTTTGAATAATATATATTGAAGTTTTGGTGCGTTTTCGCTCAATTTCGCATTTTGCGGAAAACGAAAATCGCTACATCCTCTTAAGTAACTGCACAAAAAATGTAATTTTTTTATTGTAATTACATCTTGGTAAGAGAAATAATTTGTGCTTAAACCTAGTAATTTCTATGCGCTAGTTTTCGAGATTCACCCTTAAACTTTTGTGGCCCATATCGCCTAAAGTAGGCAACGAAAAAAAATTTTGTAGAAGAACTTATTGTTTGTTTTTCGTGAGGAACACATGGTATAAATTTCATTGCAAAAAAGCTTAGGCCGGTTAGAGGGTTAAGAACATAATTATTTCTGTCATATGCCGTCCATCATACATTTGCAAACATCATTAGATTTGTTTTGTTCTGTGACATTTCTAAAGTCATATTACTGGGCATTTAGTATTATTGCAAAGAAAAGTGAAATAGCGTATGCTTTAAAAAAGTGATCAATGCCTTGCAGAGGTATAGCTGAACCTCCCCAGTAAGAAATTGACAGTCATACAAAAAATTAAGCGCTGGCATACTGCTAGGTACAGAGCATTCATTTGGAACACCAAATACTGCAAAAAACATTTTGCCAGTATTTGTCTTAGAAAAATTTCAGTCAGAAAAATCTATGGCAAAAAAATATAAAAAAGTTGTCAATGCACCGATAGACGAGTGATTTTATAAAAATTATGCTACTTTGTTAAAGAAAGTTGCGGTCAGAAGGTTGAGAATTTAAATCCGGTTGCAGGCAAAAATAATTTTTTCATTTCTTTAAATTAAAAAAAATTATATATGCCTCCTTAGCTCAGTGGGTCTCTTCTGTCAATCTGGCGGCTTGGGTTCAAATCACGGCAGGACCAAAAAAAATACATTTGAACTTCTTTAAATTTTACTTTTGGAAATCTATATTCAGACCACCTATTTATTGGTTTTGCCAGCGTTTTGTCAACATTAAAAGTTTTGTTTCCCCAGTTTTTTTTTCGTCACTTTTTGAACAGCTGGTCTTTGGCCTAATGATGTTATCATTTTGAGAATGGGAAAGCACTTTTTGTCTGTACTTGTACCACCTTTTAAAGGGCATTGTGATCATTTTCCCGTTTGTATTTTTCTGGCTGGGTATATGTGAAATATTTATCGTTGTGGAGACATTCAAGGGAGAACCTGCCCTTGCCAACTAGTCTGCCCGCTCATTTCCGTAAAAGTCTCTGTGGCCAAGGACCCAGCACTGAGGACTTAGCCTAGACAGTTCTTCCCTGTGTTGCGCGGCGAGAATGGAAGATGTAGTGTAGGAGCTCAAGGACATAAGTGCCGCCTGGCTATCAGGGAATATACACACGGTTTCCTGAGCCCCGACCGCACACAAGAGCCTGATAGCCAGAATATCCGCCTGAAAGACACTAGCATGATCAGGTAACTGGAGGATCTCCGTATATCGCCCTCACCACAGAAGACCCCAAAGCCCACACTATACTCCCAAGAACCCTTAGCAGCGAGTCTCGCCGCATTGTTAGCAGAAGCTGCTACTACTTATAAATCAATGGCAATAATATGAAGCATCGCATTGAGATCCTCAGAGGGACAAGCCCTTATCGTGCCTATACAGTTGGTTCCTAACTACCCGCTTGGTAGTCGCCGTGCACCATACAATAGAGCAATAAATGAGTATTGAGCGAACGATTGACGCGTACATCCATAGCATCATTTTCGGACTCAAACTCATTCTCGAAGCAAACATCGTCCTACAGAAGTAGAAACCATCCGTCGCCTTCCTAACCCTGTGCTCGGTATTAAGTTTCCACGATAGTTTCTGGTCCAGTATGATGCCAAGATATTTAGCATGTCCAGAGAGGGTGAGTTCAAAGCCCTAAAGTCGTGGTAGTCTGAAGCTCTCTTTGGCCCTAGATGTGAAAAGCACCAGTTTTGTTTTACTCAGATTCACTCCCAGGACACAGATTGTGGCACAGTTATAGCAGCAGCTGCCATACAGCCCAGCTCACGTGGGTCCTGCCAAATCGTGTTCCCGATTAGTTAGGTAACACCTTTCTCGTACTCAAGCAAGTTGGCGCATTTGCCCACCTGGCCATGACAAGCTATAGGTAGTGTCGCTCAACCTACCGCTTGACCGCCGTGATCGGTATGCCGCGCGTGTGATCGATCTCCCCCTGGTGAAGCATCATCCCACGATGATCCGGCACTCCGATGAGTGTCAACCGCGAATATCACGCCATCTTGTCCACAGACACCCGGAATTCATGGATAATCTTCGATATGGTAAACACACCTACTAGGGATTTTATGACCGCTTGGCTGTCGGTGAAAACAACGATATCCTCCGAGGACATCCCTTGACACCTTATCCAAGACATAGCCCACTGTATGGCAACTACCTCAGCCTGTAAAATGCTGCACTGATCCGGCAGCCTAAAGGAAAGTAGATAATCATAGCGACTCACATATACGCCACGCCCTACTCTTCCATTCAGATCTGTCCGGTATCCCAGGCTTGAGCTCAAAACCGAAAGAGGGTTGTGGGCAGGGATGCCAACTTAGTGCTTTTCGTGCTAAATCTGGTGCTTTTTGAAGTGCCAAAACGCGAAAAATATTGAAAAAAGCGCTAAATTGGTGCTTTTTAAAAATTTATTTAGCCCGTTTTGCCCGTTTTATGCATGTATTATTTTTATAGCAATATCATGAAATATATTAAGTAATGCTTTTATTACAATAATGATACATTAAAATATCAAGGAAAGGTTATAAATGCCAAATAGTGCTTTTGGCACTCAATGTAGTGTTTTTTTGGTGTGCCAAACGCAAAAAGTTTCGATTTTGCACGTATCACCTTTAACAACATTTTTTTATTTCAGACAAAAATCCTTCCTTGTTCTGTCTATAAAACAAGACCCTAAATTTTTACAAATCGAATAATTTATCTTTGATTTTTATTATATATAAAATTTTAAAAATGTTGAGAAAAAAGTATTCGATTTTATTTCTTAAATTTACTTTTATGTTATATTGAAATTTTATTTCTTTTTAATTAAACTACACGAAGGGAATTTTGCTGGAAGAGTTTTAATGAACATTTTCAGTAAACTGATGAAGTTTTCTTCGCAAAGTAAATGAAAAATTTCTTAAATTTGATACAAATTAAAATTTTTCCTTAAGTGTACGAAACTTTTAATAATTAAATGAAATTTTTCATAAAATTTTATGAGAAATTCTATTAATTCAATGAAAAGTTTCAATGGACGAGTTCCAATGAAACTTCATTAGTTTTATGCAAAAATTCATTAATATCATGCAGATATTTCTCTCAGTGTATGTGAAACACGACAAATTCTTTTAAAAGGCCTTAAAAACAGTTTAGTCCTTTTTTACCCGTTTTTAAATATAAATTTACGCGTTGTTATACTTTTTTGTAACTTTTTGCGCTTTTTGCTATGAAAGAGTTGGCATCTCTGGTTGTGGGGTGCGATAATCGGGGCACACCAAGGCGTCTCCTTGGAGGCCTAGTATCCTGGTATGACCAAACGACCTGTATGTCCATGCCCCGATAGCCGCCAGCGTTACAACCACGTTTGCAGCTATTTGCCTAGCGAGAAGGTCTATTGCTAACCAGTGCAGTTTTTGCAGTTTTGCGCCCGTAATCAGCAACGCCATTGTCCGCAAAATCCTTTCGAACTTCATCCGGTGAGTGCCCTTATCTAGCACCAAATAGACAGTCCATACATCAGTATGGGTCTGACGACTGCACCAAAAAGCCAGTTGACATTTCGGGGATTGATAACACAGTTCACACTAGGGATGCCAAACGGGAAATCCCGAATCCCGAAATCCCGGGATTCGTCCATTTTTTGACAATTTTCCGTGGTGGAAAATCATGGTGAAAATCGAATTTTCAGGAAAAGCTCAATTTTCCGAGGTTACATTTTCAGGAAAACCCCCATTTCTTTCTTTTAAAATATTACGGTCCAATCTTTTACCTTCCGATTAAAAAAACAGGGTCTGGCTGTGGAACTTTACCACGAAAAAAGGGATTGGAAAGAACTCCTTTATAGAATTTCATATTTTTTATCATTTGATATAGAGAAACAATTACATTTAATATTCAGAAAATGGAGTTTATTTAATTCATTAATGTAATCTAACAACTTTCGACTCGTTTGAGCTTAAAAAACTTTTACAGTGTAAGAAGTTAATTCTGCACGAATAAATGAGTGGAATTTTTGCATTCCGACTGTTCGTACGGAATCATATCTTATCATATGTGTAAATGAGACCGTACCACCTTACAGCAAAAAAAAGTGCGTGGTACACCTTCGAATATAAAGTGACAATTTGGAAAAAAAAAATTTTTGCCGAACGTAGGGATCGCCTTATTTAATTTTTCATTATATCTTCGGCATTTACAGTCGGATCTTAAAGTGTTATATATCGATTTTTTTGCCTCGAGGATACCATTGTTTTGCTAAAAAAAATCCAATAAAAAAAATTCAAAAAGGCAACAGATACGTTCGGCAACAAAAATTAAAAAAAATTTCTGCTGGAATTATCGAAAAACTACCTTAACAAAAGTTTAATAATATTTTGCGAGATTTAGTTTTCTGACATTCGATTTTTACATTAGGGTTGCAGAAACTGAGATCTGTTGGGTAAATACTAGAACAGTATACTTGAGGTCAATGGCTCTTAGAGCAAAGCATTGGTCCCCTCGAGACAAAAGCATCGATGTATCATACTTTAAGATCCGACTGTAAATGCCAAAAATATAACGAAAAATTTAAAAAGGCGACCCCTAGTTCCGAAAAAAAAATCGAAACCTCCTTGCAACAATAATTTATATTCGACGGTGTACGGCGAAATTTTTTTTCTATATCAATTAATTAAAAATTTGAAATTCTATAAAGCAGTTCTTTTTAATCCCGATTTTCTTGGTGAAGTTCCACAATCAGACCCCTTTTTCTACCTTTAATCAAAAGGTAAAAGATTGGACTTTCATATTTTAAAAGAATAAGGGTGTTCCTAATACTATACCTAAATTAGATTTTTCACCGTGAGTTTCCACCGTGGAAAATTGTGAAAATTATTTTTTGCAAAGCTCGTCCACTAGAGTAGATACGAGCATGATTTTTGAAGTTTAATCCTTAGAAAATTTTCAAATTTACAATAAATGCTACTTTTTTTACTTAAAATAGTACGAACTGTGAATTCCATCAATGTGTTTGCAAGCAAATATAAAATGTTAAAAAGCAATTAGATAATTTTTCCCCTAGAGCTTTATTAAATTTGATCCAACATATTGTATTTGCCGATAGAAACACGACAAACATGTTTGATAGTTACTCCAAAAATATTATTATACCAACCAAAATATTTTAAGGACAGAACGTTTTGTTTCATCGAAACATTTACCGATTGTATTAAGTTTATGTAGAACTTAATAATTAAAATTAAGCTAAATTCACAATGCTGGAATACTCCATACTGCAAAGTGGGGTGTACTAAAATAGAGATGGCATAAAAGATGGCAAAGTGCGGAAAAGAAAGTAACAAAATCAACTCTGCAATGGATAGTACTAAAACATTGTGAATCCGGCTTTATCATTAAAAATAACAAGTGATCATATACACTGAGAAAAGAAAAGCATTTAAAAACACAAAGAATTTTAACAATGAAATCATTTCATTCATAGTAATATGAAACCATAAGAATTGACATTATATTTTTCATCGTATATCTTTAAAAAAATAAATCTTCAACGACTCTAAATAATGAAATTGATATTAAAATGCATATGTGTACCTAACTAAGTCACACCTAAAGATATTTCCTATATGTATGGAGTCTGTTGAAATTACACAGTTACGTATTGCTATATATATCCACTCTTTATTCTTCATAAATAGACCTAAAATAGCAATAACAACAAAAATTTAGAAGAAGATGCCACCAACAATCAGAAAACCACATACTGTAAAATAAACATCCAACCGTTATGCTAAGACATTTTTTTGTAATCATTTGAATTTAAATCATATTGTTTTTTTTTTCAACCAGGTGAAGGGCTTCCTTCTTAAGGTAAAAAAAACAAACACCATATGACAAATAGAGAAAAAACTCATATTAAAAAATCACAAAGTATGTGTAATTTAAGATGCAACTAACAGAAATTTATATAAATATAAGACTATATTCTAATTATTTTAACGTGGTAAAGACATGGGCAAATAACACAACGTTGTTTTAGTGGAAAAACGGTTGAATTATATTACCTTTGTCCATTATACTAGCACTAAATATATGTACATTCAAACAGTATCTAACCATACATGGTGTCTATTAGATTAAATGTTTATAACAAAAAGAAAAATAAAACAAAAGAATTGTATAACAAGATGAGATATAATAACTAGAGTAGAGGTTATACTTACAGCTGAGTTTATCAGTGATGAACCACCTGCAATTTGTATCCATTTCCCCAATTTTACATTGACTTTTGTTTTTCCATTGATAATAGTAATTGAAAAAGAATAGGAATCTCTCGATTGAGGCATAAAATTTAAATTTTGTTTGCCAAATAAAATTTCATTAAAACGTCGTCCCCTGGGACATGCCTTCAACAGATCATTTTTCACAATTTGTTAAGTAAGCTTTAATATTTTAGCACATTTAATTCCTTTAATGCACTTAATGCTTCTCCAGATAAAAATAAATTTTAAACAATGTTAAGATACTTATTAAATAAAAAATCATACAAATCGATATTTTTCTTCAAAAATGTTAGTGATTTCCCAATTCGGACCTTGCGCTCTATATTAGGGATACCGATCCTGAAATCCCGATCCCGAAAATCCCGGGATTTTCGGGATTTAGAAATCCCGAAATCCCGGGATTGGTCTTGAAAAAATCCCGGGATTTCCGATTTCATTATTTGCCATATTTTATCTCTTTTTGTATTTTTTTTATTGTTTTATTCGACCTAAATCACATAAATGTAATATCTTATTAAATGTTATTAAAGGACTAATTTTTCCCATTCATAAATGAATGCTTCACTTGCCAAATCGATTAACTCCATTTTCTGAACTTTATAAAATTTTAATTTCAAACCCTTTATTGACTAACTGTGAAATATTCAAAACAAATTTCTCTGATAAGAAATATTAACACTACTAAATTACAAAGTCTATAATTTAACGGGAATTTTAAAAAACAGTATATGATATTTTTTAATTTTTCTCACTAATACTTATTTATTTTTCTATAGATTACAGATTAAATAAATCTGAATAAAAACATTAATAATTCAAAAACTTTTATTCAGCTGTGAAACTTTTGAAAATCATAATTCAGGTTTATTTAATCTCTTAACGGACATGTTTTTATTTATTTTATTGATGATTTGCTAAAATCATAACTTCATGCAAAATAATTTTGCCGACTAAAAACAGCAAATTCTTGTTAAATTAGAAAAATCTAACAATCTGCCTTTCTGAAATCAGCAGAGGTATGTGCTTAATATTTTATGTTAGTTAGTTTAAAAAAACTAATAGTCACTAAATATTTCTGATGATTTCAGCAGAGTAGTTTGTATTTGCATTCAATTAATTTTAGCCAAATATAACTAAAAATTTGCAGTGTTTTAGTAAAAACTTTTAGTTTTAAAGTTTCTTCAGAGGTAAATTGTAATTTGCAATTTGCTTAAATTTAACTCATAAGTATAGTTTTAATCGCGGAACTTTTTTGCTTTTTTTAGTAGCTTTTTCTGCTATTTTTACATACTTATTTCTATGAGTGTAGTTTCTGTTTAAAGCCAGATTCACAATGCTGTAGTACTCCACTCTGAGTAGATTTTGTTCCTTTCTTTTTTGCACTTACATATTTTTATCTCTATTTTACACACTGCACTCTGCAGCGTGGAGTACTTCAGCATTGTGAATCCGGCTTAATTTGTTTATTTCTTCATACTACAAGAAATAATAAGTAAAGGAATTATTTTAATTTGTAGGATTTATTTCAGCTATTTATTTTTAAAATTAAAAATATGATGAAACAAAAAAATCCCGAAACCCCGAAAAATCTCGAAATCCCGAAAAATCTCGGGATCCCGATAAATCCCGGGATCCCGAAAAATCGCGGGATCCCGGGATTTCAATTTTCAAAATCCCGAATCCCGGGATTTGTAAAAACCAGTCCCGTTCGGCATCCCTACTCTATATGCTCTAGTTAAAAACAAAATTTAAAGTTAACCCAATCATTAAAAGTCCATTTTTAGTTTTAAACAAATCAAAGCACGTTTTGCTCTATCTTCTCTATTTTTATTCAAAAATATTGGTGATTTCAAATTCAGGCCTTTTGTTGTGTTAGCTGTAGTTTAATTAGGTTGAAAAAGAGGAATCGGAAGGGATGTTAGCCAGTAGTGCTGGTAAAGTCGGTAACTTTCAAATACGCGATACTACTCGATATTTTTGATTTGAATACTCGATACTACTCGATACTTTTAATGGTTTTTAAATTTGAAATTTTTTAAAATTTTTTAGTAAAATTCTTTGAAAATGTTAACGTTAATTCAATATTAAATTTATAAACATATTTTTAATCTTTTCACCAACTATTCATTGCATTTTTCACAGTTTTTTTTAATATATGTGACGCGCAAAATAGAAAGGGACCTAAGGATAGAAAGGGAGCTAAGGTCAGGAGAGCATGGGATCGGTCTCATTCGATGCTCAGATGTTGTCCACAAAAAAAAAAAAAATTGATTTTTTTACCCTTAGGTCCCTTTCTCTATGCGCTGTCACATATACTTTTAATTATTTTACTTCTGATTTTTGCTTTTAGCAGAGTTGTAGTTTTGTGATAAATATTTTAGCGGAGTCACATTTTTGTGGTAAATATTTTAGCTAAGTCACATTTTTATATATTTTGCCTGTTCAAAATGCAACTCTGAAAATATCGAGTAGTAGTTTTGCGTATCAAGTACCCAAACTAAAAGACAAATACTCGATAATCAATACCCACTACTCATATTTTTACCAGCACTATTAGCCAGTCAGAAACATACAAACAGGAAAGTGATGGCAACGCCCTATAACAGGTCGTACAAATACTGGCAAAAAGTGATTTTCCCCTTCCAAAATGATAACATCATTAGACAAAAGGACTGTTTCAAACCCAGGCCTTCTACCAACTTAGCTAAAGAGACATATAATACTTCACCCAGCTAAAAAATTTGTTATCCCAACCGAAATAGGTTCCAACTTGACATGAAATCCCCCATATATATAAAAATAAGTTGGCCTATGTTCGTCATTTTATAACTCGAGAACCACTCAACCGATTTATAAACCAATACATGCGTTGGAAACATGCGCGGTTCCAGCAATTAATATAAGGGGAAAAATCATACGCCTCAGTAGACAAATACATTGAGTTGGCCAAATACATGGTTGGAAAGGTCTACTTTTACTCATGGTTCTTAAAAAAAACTTCGAAAAATGTCTACGCATACGCGTTACACGCACACTTTTATGATGGTGTGTTTTTCCCATATAAAATGTGTGATCGATATACAAATTTTTATTTTCAACGGATTTTTCTGAAATTTGATTGATTCTCATACCACGGGCGAGGTCGCCATTTCCTCCTTAGTGACCACGCCTATATTTACGCCCACTTTTTCTTTAAAAATATAAATATGTCATATAACAATGGATTTTCGCACTGAAATTTTGTATTTTCCAACAGATTTCGCTCAAATTTGGAAGACATAATTCTTATAGCCTAGCCGAAGTCATGTGATTCTCATTGGATATGCCGCCTTTTTTTTAAATTATGTGTTTTTTATATAACAATGGATGATCGCTATGGAAATTTTTATTTTCGAACGGATTTTGTTCAAATTTGGTACACATGATGCCGATATTGCCCAAGCCCACTTTTACGTCTACTTTTTAAAAAAATTTTAATTTGTTATATAACAATGATTTGTTCGCTACGGAAATTTAAATTTTACAACGGAATTTGCTCAAATTTGGAACACATTCAACTGACGATCCTAATATTTCTGGCCAGGTCGAGACATACTTCTTATTAACCATGCCCATTTTTCAGCCCTCTTCTTTCAAAATATGAATTTGCTATATAACAATGGATATTCGCTACAGAAACTTTTAACTATAGGGGGAAACATCCCCCTTGACGGCCTGCCCAAACTGCTGAAACTATGTAGCCGAAATTCGGTATGTGAGTTCCTCCTTCTGTGTAGGCGTCCGCTTAGACGGAATTTTTGAAATTCCTATCGGGAGGGAGATAAGGGGAAAAGTATTCTCCTTGACGGCCTGCCCAATCCCTTCCGCCCAACCTAAAATTTTAAATGTGTATTCCCTGGAGTAGGACTAACTCACCGGCAACGTAATTTTTCTATTTTGGAACAGAAACATAGTACAAATGTGTGTTGAAAGGGAAAAATGTCCCCGATAACGGCCTGCCCAAACCGCTGAGGCAATGAAGTTGAAATTTGGTATGAATGTTCCTCATCCATCGCAGACAGCCGCGAAGATCGAATTTTTGTAAATTCCTAAAGGGAGAGGCAAAAAGAAGAAAGCCTCCCCTTGGTGGCCTGTAAAAACCCCTTCGGCTAGAAACCTGAAATTTAAAATGTGGGTCCCTGGAGTAAGGGCTAACTTATTAGAAAGATACTATTTTGAATTTTGGACAGGGTCGTTATAAAATAGGGGCTCAAAAAGAGAAAGTGGCCCCTTAACGACCTGGCCAAACTGCTGGAACTAGGAAGCTGAAATTCGGTACTTAGGTTCCTCTTCCAGCCTAATTCCAGCCGAGAGGGACAAAAAAAGAAAAAATGTCCCACTTGACAGCCTGCTCAAACTGCTGGAACTAGGAAGGTGAAATTCCATGTCGATAGATTTTCGAAAATTCCTACCCAGAGGGGCACAAATAGTAAAAGTTGGCTAGAAACCTGACATGTAAAACATATGTTCCTTGGAGTATGGGCTCACTTATCGGGAAGGTGAATTTTGGACTGCTGGAGGTAGGAAGTTGAAATTTGGTACTAAAGTTCCTCCTCTATTGTAGACATCCGTTAAGATGAGATTTTTGGAAATTTCCACAGTTAGGGTCAAAAACAGGAAAAGTCTCCCCCTTAACGGCCTGGCCAAACTGCTGGAACTAGGGAGCTTAAATTCGGTATTTGGGTTCCTTCTCCAACGTAGACGTCCCCTAAGACGGTATTTTTGGAAACTCATACCGGGAGGGGTAAAAAGTGAAAAAACTTTCCCCTTGCCGAGTTGGGCAAACTGCTGGATATAGAGACCTAAAATTATGTATGTAGTAGGTTCCTCCTCCAACGCAGACGTTCTCGGAATTTTTGGAAATTCCTACCGGGAGGGGTAAAAACAGAAGAATTCTCCTTGATGGCCTAACCGAACCCTTCGGTTAGAAACCCGTCATCTATAATATGTTTTCCTTGGAGTATGGGCTAACTTATCGACAAGGCATTTTTAGGACTTTGGACAGGAACGCGGTAAAAATGGTGACTCAAAAGGAGAAAATTGCCCCCCCCCCCTGAACATCTGCGTCTTTAGCTAGAAACCTAAAATTTAAAGAACAAGTGTATATGGAACACTAAAATTAAGAAACTAAATAGGAAACGAGTGGAATTGAAACACTACACAAGTGGAACGAAATGGATATAAACGTTGAACGAGTGGAATTAAAATTATAGACAATGGAAATGGATTGGAAGAGGGAACGAAAAGGAATGGACTATAGAACTAAATGGAATGAGGAGCGAGATGGCATAGAATGGGGAACAAGTAGAATTGAAACACTGCAGTTAAAAGAGGAATGGAACGGAGCAAGTGCAAAGAAATGGAATGGAAAGAGAAGCGACTGATATCAATATCGATACACAAAACAGTAGGAACGAAATGGAATTAAACGGGGAACGAGTTGAATTGGAATAACAGATAATGGGAACGAAATGCAATGGAATGGTGAACGAAATGGAATCTTGGAAGGAGTTGCATTGGAATACTAAAATTGTTAAACAAAATGGAATGGAATTTGAATGACTCAAACTGCCGGAGTTTGGTACTTGAAATTTCGCATGTAATTGAGGCAGATTATATATTTTTGGGATTTTTACTAGGAGGAACAAAAAGTTCACCCCTTTTAATTACCTATTCAAACACTATCCACGGAATATGAAACTTATGTAGCATTGAAACATACTCTCCAAAAAGTTAAACAAATTTTCTAAAAGAGAAAAAACCTTAGAAAAAGAATGGAACTTATATATTCTGATATTTAAACTGCAGGTAACCAAGCACCGGTGGAAGAAACCGACGCAGTAAATTTTCCAACTGAATTTGTGAATTTACTTGAATTGCCAGGTCTACCTTTACATAAACTGGAATTAAAAAAAAACTTCAATGCACGCTAACAACGTAGATACGTAGCTTTGCCCGCTATCTTTAATATTATAAATCGCTTACCAACCCTGCTTTAAATGTTTTTTTATTTTCATTCAAAACACAAATGAACAAAACTATTTACGGGTCCATCCTGTCATTTTCAGTAAATTCTACCGACATATTTTTTTGATTGTAATGATGCAAAAATTTTCGTTTTTTTGATATAAGACATGGGTATAAGGGTATGGCGTCAATAACAAAAATAAGTTATAAAAATATCGTTGTCACTAGATGGCACTTTGTTAAAAAATTGACAATTTTCTTTTTTTTATTTAAATTTAAATAATAACAAACAACAAAGGAAAAAATACAAACAAATATTTCAAATTTTATTATTTGAATATATTCCGCGTTTGTTTTTTTCCTTATTTTGAGCAGTTTTCAGCAGTTTTTGAGTTTTTAAATATAGGCTCAGCTGATATTAAACAGTAGCTCAGGTAATTCTAAATTTCAGCGCCCTCTACCGGTGAATAGTGTAAGTTTTGATTTCCTATCTCTATATGGCAGAATACGAAAAAAGCTTTGTTTTTCAAAAACTGAATTAAAAGCCATATAAACATGGTTGGAAACCGTTTCATAAAGTTAGTGATAAGTGATAACGTTATTTCAACATTATTTCGTTAGGTTATTTTAAGGTTGTAGGTATTTTAATTTATATCGTTAAGTTATTTTAGGGTTAACGGTATTTTAAGTTATTTCGTTACGGTAATTTAAGGTTAACGGTGTTTTAAATAATTTTGTTAGGATATTTTAAGGTTAGCGGTATTTTACGTTATTTCGTAGTATATTTTAAAGAATCAGTAGTGCCTATATTACACTCAAAATAATACGTCTGTTGCCTGGACAGAAAAATTTGTTACTTTAACAAAATTTCTTCCCGTTCTTTGGCTTAAAATAAAATTTGTTGATTTTAACAAATTCTTTTGTATGCCAGTGGTATGCCAGTAGTTGATGTTTTGTACCATTGGCAGTTTCACAACCGACTCATGTCCTAAGCCCGGAAGTCGGCTGGAATTAAAGAAAAAAATTTAAAAGTCATTAATAGAGTTGTAAAGTATTGGATCTAACTAAAAAACCGGTTATCAAAAACTTCTAAAACCCGGCTTTTTGAAACCCCGGTTTTCGGTTTTTCAAATTCAAAACCGGTCGAATAACCGGGGTTTCCTGCCCTTAAAATAATACGTCATTAAAAAATTATATCAAACGGGTTTCAAATAGATTTGACTAATTGTTAATAAATTTTAAGTTGAAACACTGATTTAAATAAAGATTTTAAAAACCGGGTTTCCTGCCCTTAAAATAACACGTCATTAAAAAATTATGTCAAACGGGTTTCAAATAGATTTGACTAATTGTTAATAAATTTTAAGTTGAAACACTGATTTAAATAAAGATTTTAGTTATCGAATGTTATTTTTAGTTTGACTCAAGATCATAAATTAATATCACTCATCTGTTTAAATTATTTTCAAATCAAAGAAAGATGATACAATTTTTACAAGTAAATTACAAAGAATAAAAATTATTGAAAAAATTCGATAAGACCAACAAGGCAGAATGCGCATTTTTTTACTTAAAAATAACAGATCAACTAAAAACATTTCCCCCATTCATTTTAGTTATCTTCATTTAACACAATACTAAAAATCCTCTGTAATTTAATCAATTTTAAGTGTTAATTTTCAAAATTATTTATAACTAAGTTTTAAGATTCGTTAAATTTTACACAATTTATTGTTAAAATATAATATTTTCATGTTTCTGGTATTACCCGGTAGATGGCGACACCAATGTATCCAAAATTTTAAAGATTGCGCTATTTCTTTCCCTCCCGATTTTTTAAAATGGCACATATCTCGAAAACTAAGAGAGACAGAACAAAATTGACGAAAATTTCGGCTACCCCTAACAAGGTGATACCCCTATCCAAATATGGAGCTTGGTTGGGCCTTGGACCCTCGGAAATTTTTAATAAAAATTTTCACTTCATAAAATGGTCCATATCTCGAAAACTAAGCGATATAGAGCAAAACGGACAAAATGTTTGCTCCTCCAGAGTACCCTTATATGCCCTTAGATGATATGGACTAGGCCCGGGTAGGGTCCCGAGCAGAGAAACAAGCCCTTTAAGGTTTTTCCAAAACGTAGCAATAGAAAATTGTACAAAAAAGTTAAAATTATCAGATAAAAAAGAATTTAAAGTTAAATTCATCGATAAAGATTACAATTTACAATTTTTAGTTTTTAAACAGACCTAGAAGGAGTGATAGTTGGGCTTCCCAAATATATACACCTACAAAAAAAATTTGTTGTCCCAACCGAATTTGGTACCAACCGAATCGTTCGATTGCTGCCACCGAAAATTCGGTCGTTTCAACCCTATTTCGGTTATCACAACCCTATTTTGGTTGCAACAACCTTATTTCAATTGGAACAACAGAAATAGGGTTGTGACAACCGTATTATCGGTTGCAGCAACCGAACGATTCGGTTGGAACCAAATTCGGTTGGGACAACAAAATTTTTTTAGGTGTACATACATATGTTTATATGTTCAACAAAATTGTGTGAAAATATTTTCAAATAAAACTGATTTTCCTAATTTTTTTAATTTTGTATAAAAAAACTGAATTTTTATCTAATTCATTCTTAAACTGGGTTTAACTCAGAGTAAAATGAATTTTTTTTTTATTTTAATGGCTATAAAATTGCTAAAGTTATAAATTTTTTTATAAACATGGAATGTCTGCATTTAGAAGAAAATTGATGTTAACCTTAATGAGTGTGGAAACAAGAACATCGAGTTGTCTTATAATAGGTTGAAATTAATTGTATAAAAAAAGTACGATAACTTTCTCAGTTAATTTAAACAAAAGAATCTCATTTTACTAAGCACTAAACCCATTTTCAAAATAAATTACAATAGTAAAGAAATGTTTTTTTTTAATACTGTAAAAAAGCCGTCTATACAAATTAAAAAAAAATCTTTTTTAATTTCAATATTTTTAAAAAAATGTCAAAATATTTCAGTTACAAATAAATAATTGTATACATATTTGATAAGCTAAAAATTTTAAAAATTGCTAATGTTCAAATTGTTAAGTGCTTGAAGTCGCTCAAAAACAGAGCTTTAACATTATCAGCCCTGTTCTGAGTTCCGAAAATTTTAATAGAGTGGTTTTGTAAAATCACACAGAATTCAAAATGTCGAAAATTGGCTGTTTCGAACAAATTTTAGCATTTATTTACAAATTTTAAACGATTTACATATTGTTGCAAAAGAATATAAAGGGTTGTTAAATTTTAAGGGCCGATATTGAATGTGAACCACACCTAAACGTCAAGTTTTTTTCTGCATTTCATTTGACATTTCTCAATTTCAGACTAACTCAATTTGAACCATGGAAAGATACACAATCGAGCAACGCGTTAAAGTTATTCAGGCTTATTATGAAAATGGGCGTTCAAATCAAAATGCATTTCGTGCACTTCGTGACTTCTTTGGTCAGCATAATCGACCAAATGTATCCACAATCGGGAGAATTGTGCACAAATTTCAGCAAATCGGGTATGTAGGAAATGTGAAAACACCTGTTTTTTGTGTTTGGTGCGGTTTATGGGCTGGCGGCGTCATCGGGCCGTACTTCTTCGAAAATGAGGTTGGCCAATCAGTTACCGTGAATGGTGTTCGCTATATGTTGTTCATGTGATTTGACACCGTTGGACTTCTTTCTTTGGGGTTATTTGAAAGAAAATGTGTACTTCGATAAGCCAGCAACAATTCAAGAGCTAAAGGATGAGATAATTCGGCACATTAACGGCATAGAACCTCAATTATGCCTCAGCGTCATCGAAAATTTGGACCAACGGATGGAGGTGTGCCGCCGAGATCGCGGCGGCCATTTGGTCGATATTTTGTTCCATACATAATTGAACCATACCAATATTATCATATAAAAAGAAATGACAATAATTTTCTAAATAATTTGTGCTTTATTCAAAATCAACATCGACCCTTAAAATTTAACCACCCTATTCGTTTTACTTTCACAAAGCTTTTTCTACACGAAATAAAACGAAGAAAATAATAAGCGCCCTATATATTACACAGTATAACACTAAAAAAGCATCGGGCATGCGACATATCGCTCAACCTTCGCTCAATTTATTTGGTGGCATTTTTTTATAAATAGGTTTTCTTATGCATTTTTCTCTTTGCCCGAGTTTAGCCCGAGTTCGCTAATTATCGAGAGAACCGTGAGTAGCATAGTTAATCAATAAAATATATAATCTTTGTTTTTATAATCCTCGAACAGGATAGGATTTAAAAAAAATTGTATTTATAAAAATTTGGGGTCAGCAGGTTTATAGTTAGAACGAAGAACGAATTGTTTCTAAAATTTTACTTAAATCAGAAATTTTGAAACAAAATTTCCAACTTAAGAAATATTTTTGACAAAAATCGTTCTTAGCTCTGACTACAAAACTGGTTCTTTTATTTCTTTTTTACTCTTTATGGTTCAGGAAATGATGAAGTAGAAAATTTGTTTTAAAAATGACATTTGTTTTTAAATTTTTTATGTTGGAAAATTGATACTTCCAGCCGAAATGAGCCGAAAAAATCGGCGGCGGCTTAAACGGCTCACGGCGGCTGGCTTGTTTCTCTGGTCCCGAGACCCCAAATTTGAACAAATTTTATATAATTCAGTATAATTACAAAGAAAACTGTAGTTTTACTAATTATTTACATAAATTTAGAAACAATAGATTGTGTAAAATTTAACAAATGGGTT
The DNA here is from genome assembly GCA_949987735.1 of Leucophora obtusa. Classification (NCBI taxonomy): domain Eukaryota; kingdom Metazoa; phylum Arthropoda; class Insecta; order Diptera; family Anthomyiidae; genus Leucophora; species Leucophora obtusa. The sequence goes on along the minus strand of OX465296.1, from coordinate 32,287,077 downwards.
CTTAAGAATTAGTTATAAATAATTTTGAAAATTACAAACAAAATTAGTTAAAGTACTGAGGATTTTTAGAGCTGTATTAAATAACGATAACTGAAATCTTTGCTTAAATCAGTGTTTCAACTAAAAATTTGTTAAAAATTAGTCAAATCGATTTGAAACCTGCTTGACAGATTTTTTACTGACGTATTAGTTTAAGTGTAAGATTTTATTTTGTGATTTCTCTTGGTTCAGGTGAATCACGCGTAAGTGTGAGTTAAATCTCTATTAACTCGTGAACGTGAGTGTGAGTAGAAAAAAATCGTGAGTGATTGTGCGTGCTTGAAATTTTTTCCCCATGATCGTGAGTGAGTGAGTGTGAGTCTAAATTCACTCACGTGTCCATCTCTACTTTAAAGATTAGAAAAAAGCAGAAAAAATCAATTAATAATCATTTTCAGTTACAAACATACATAGGTGATTTCAAATTTGGACTCTTTTTGCTCTATAAGATATAGTTTACTAAACAAAAGTCCAAAAGACCAAAAATATTGGTGATTATGAATTTTAGCTTTATTTTCTCTATCTTCTATAGTTTAAGAAATAAACAATTTAACCCTTTGACACGGGAATTTTAATGGCTGGGAATTTTCCGACCAAACTTCGTGGAAATGTGCAAAAGAAATATTGTTTATTACTTTTATGGCTTTGCAGAACCCCTTAGCGGAGATATGTGGATATAAAGTTCAAACATTAACATGCTGCCGACCCCGAGCGGATTAAACATTTTTTTTTATTTTATATTTTTTCTATTCCCTAGTAAAAATGATTTTTATATAATCAGATATGATTTTTATATAATCATTTATGATTTTATACAATTATAACTTGTCGAGTATTGTGAAACATATATTTTTATATGATTATATCAAAAGATATTTAATTATATAAAATTATATTAACCAGATCCACCATTTTCCGGATCGAACCATGTATGGGTTAATATAATTATATAAAAAATATATTATTTGATCCAAAAAATGGTGGATCTGGTTTTTCATTAAAACTCGTCCAGCAAAATTCCCTCTGTGTAAGTCCAATATGTTTTGGTGCTATAAAAATCAGCACAAACTCATATTATCTATTTTGTGGTGTAGGGTATAAATATTTAAAAATTCGGACACATTCGGACACACCTGGTAATAGCAAAAATATGAAAGTGTTACATTTTAGCAATAAATTGTGTAAAATTTAACAAATGGGTTCTTAAAAATTAGTTATAAATAATTTTGAAAATTAACACACAAAATTAGTTAAAGTGCTGAGGATTTTTAATATAGGGTTAAATGAAGATAACTAAAATCTTTGTTTATATCAGTGTTTCAACTAAAAATTTGTTGAAAATTTATCAAATCGATTTGAAACACGTTTTAAGTGTGTCAACGATATCATGATATTCCAATATCTTTAAAATTGAGTGTCTTCACATGCAATGAAAAATCATTTTGATAATTGCTTGCTATCAGTTTACTACATGTTAAGACACTAGGTTAACCTACTTTCACCAGGTATTACTTAATACTGAATAAACTCAACAACAAATGTTGTACATATCTGTAATTCAAAATTTTATCAAATGTTGCCATATCAAAAAGATAATATTCAATCCAGTCTGCTTACACGCAAAATAAAAAGGGTAAATTTGTTAAAGAAATTTATGTAAAATATTTGACTCTACCTTATTTTCGTATTAGAATAATCATACACTAAAAGAAAAAAGTCTGTAAAAAGTTAAAACTACTAAAAATTACTTAAAAATGATGCTGAAGAAAAAACTGCTAAAACTAGCAGATTATTTTTGCTATATATTAGTAATATAGAAACAGCAAAAATAAAACTGTTAAATATACAGAATTTTAGTTATATTTGAGTTAAAATTTTGTTAATGGAAAATAGCAAATTAACCTGCTAAAATCAGCAAAAATTTTTGTTAAATAATTTGTGGCCTAAAAAATCAGAAAAAAAATTTAAAATTTTCGAAATTTTTTTTTCGATTTTTTTTAATGCAAATAAAAATCGAGCCTTTTGAAAACAGCAGTTTACAATTTTTTAGCATGTATTTCTACTGATTTCAGCAGGATAGACTGCTATTTGCATTCAACTAAATTTAGCTTAAAAATAGCAAAAATTTTGTAGATATAACAGTTTATTTTTGCTATTTTTAGTCTATTAATTTTCTGCAGATTCTACAGTACAATTTGTTATTTTCAATTAACTAAAAGTTAACTTAAATATAACTAAAATTTTGTAAATTTAACAGTTTTAATTTTGCTGTTCTTATTTCACTAGTATTTAGCAAAAAATTCTGTTAATTTCAGCAGTTTTTTCTGCAGTATCATTTTTAACTAATTTTTAGTAACTTTTTTTGCTATTTTTACAGATTTATTTCTATGAGTGTATCTTCTCTTTCTTCTTCTCAGTTGTAAAAACTCTTTAAGTAAATTGACACATTACATTTTTTGCGTGTAGAAACTTATTTCAAACTCATGTTACAATGTGGTAACTTTGGGTTAAAAATACAAAACCGTTACTACAAAAACAAACAAGGATTACAGAATAAACTACTGGTAATATAAGAACTTACTACTTACATTGACAGACAAACTATGTATATTAGTAATAATTACTCGGAAGATGATGATCAAAGATTTGCTCTGTTTTTAATTTTATTCTGAATATTACATGCATAATATTATATTACTGTATGCATAAACGCAGAGAAGGAAACTATAAAAGTAGAATGTAAACCTTTTGTAAAAGTTTTCTCAGCTGTAACAGGTTTTCAACATTTAAGCTGAGGTTTTAAATTTACAACAATTAGTTGACAAATGAAAGAGCTTTAAACATGACATAGAAAAAATTTAAAATTTCAAAACGGATGGGATTAAAAAAAAAAAAAAAACTAACTACAACCGTTAAGGATACTTCGAATATGCACATGAAAAAAGGATTAAATAAGTTGTTGGTGGATAAAGTGTTAATTTGAAAACTATTTCTAAAGTGAATTTAAAATTATCATATTACAAATTTGATCGTAAAATTCAATTTTAAAGAACTGAGATCGGTTGGTGCATAGATCCGTTAAAGAAAATATTTGATTAATAAAATAATTCAAATAAATAAAATTCTAGCACCATTCGAAATCAGTGCTTTTAATTGAAATAAATCAACATAACCATTATATCCAGTTAAAGTGCTTTTAATTTACAAAAAATATTTAAAAATTATGAATGAATTTTATTGGCTTCTTTCTACTCGATCGCCACACAAACTGCAATGTCAATAACACTAACAGTTTTGTAACCGTATGTGAACTTTAAAAGAAGCCTTAAAAGTGTTTGAATTTTTTTGAGTGATCTTGCAATGTGTTTATAGGAAACTATAGTTTAAAATACTAATGAAATGAGTAAAAAAAATATTTATAAAATTTGATTACGTATTAATATATGTGACTAATTTTATAGTAATGCGAATTTTATAATATGAGTATCATACAAAAAATTTAAAATCAAGTAGAAACAATATTAAAAAGATATTAAATACAATATTAAAAAGAAATAATATTTAAATCAGAGATGGCAGGAGATACCCCTAAATTAACGTTAGGGATTCAAAAACAGTAACCGAAATAACTGAAATAAATGAAATATCGGCTCCCGTAAAATACCGTTAACGAAATAAATTACCGTTATTTTTAATTCTTTGCTCTTGGTAATTGCTCGTGGTTATTGAGTATTTTACATAAATTAATCCAGGTAGAAATTGCCGACGGTACAAAAAACAAAGCGCTGGCAAAGCGTTGCTTTACAATGGTACAAAAAAAAGCATTGCAAAAGCACTAATTTAGAACGCTTTGCCAAACTTTGGAAAGAGTACTTTCCCAATACTTGTTTTATAAAGTTTACCACTGTTTATGAAAAAAAACCACCGGCAAAACATCGGTGTTTTACAAAATTTACAACCGTATATATAAAATACCACTGGTAAAACATCGGCTTAATACGAATTGCCAACGTTTGCTAAAAAGACTTTGCCAGAACTTGTTTCACAAAATTTACGACTGTACATGAAAAATACTACTGGCAAAACATTGGATTGCAGCGCTTTGCCAACATTTGCAAAAAGGATTTTGCCAGTACTTGTTTTACGAAACTTATGACTGTATGTAAAAAATACATAAACTGATCACTTAATGTTCACCCTATTTAAGTACCAGTTTTCAAGTCTATTGATAAAACTGGAAAATTGTTTTTATCCCAAGTAAAAAAAAATTTTACTTGGGATAAAAATAAAATATTATATATATTATATAACCATATACATTTATATTAACACTTTGGTTTTATAAATATGTTTGATATAACGTTATATATGTATAATCATATGCGATTTGGTCTCCAGCCATATATTAAGAGATCTGCAAATACAGTTCATACATAATTATATATAATGGCATATAAGCTTTTATAAACCATATTATATCAAAATATATAACAAAGTTAATAGAAAATTGTATTAATTTTATATATAATTATATCTGACATGATATCTAATTATACAAAATTTTAAAAAGTTTAATTGCAATTTTTAAATTTAAAAATAAAAATTAGAAAAACATATGTTGAAATAAATATGGTGTAAGTTCAGTTATTTTTTCCGTGAAAAAAAATTAGTAATTCTGAAAGTTATTTTTTTTATTTTATAAGAAAAATTTTTGTATATTTTAATTTTAATTAAATTTGTCGGAACAAATTTAATTAATTTTTGTAATGTTTTATTTTGTCAGCTATTTCCAAGTTCATTAACAAAAATTTTTCTAAACATTAAGCATTCGTATTTAATATGAATGAAAATAAGTGATCTCAACAATATTTACTAAAATTTTATTTGAAAATCTTCATCAAATTATATGTATTAATATATAATTTGATGAAGTTAGATTAGTGTTTCCAATTCGGTTAATCGATTAACCGATTCCTCGATTAATCGCCTCTATTTCGGTTAATGTCGAAACAAATAATTTAAAACTCAAATAATTATTCGATCCGAATAATCGGTTAAAACAGTTCGATTAACCGGTTACAATTTTAAGATAGGATTTTTCCCTTATTTTTTTTCCCCCAAAACTTCATAATTTTCTTAACTTTGGCTAAAAAATTACAAGAAAAGCTTAGAATAAACATAAAATTACTAAAATACCATCAAATTCTTTTAAAATTGAGTGAAGAAGGTCGTTAAGCCTTTAGATAGCCTTTTTAATCAAAATAAAGGTGTTTCTAAAATTACACAAAATACACGAAGTGTCTGGCTGGATCAGCGTCGAAGAGCTCTATAGGCTTTATTTAATACAGTATGCGATTTTTGATTCTGTTCTTTTAAAAATTAAAACTAATGTAAATTATATTTCCATGTCCTTCAAGGCAAGGTTGCATTTTTATTTTATTTATTTTATTTTTTCAAATATGTGTCCCACAACTGTCATCTTAATTCTGTAGAAACTCTACATTTTCTCACATCTCCAAAGAAACTGTGTATAATCGATTCAAAACCACATCAATTCTACAACATCTCCAACTACACCATTTTCAGTTTTATTTCAAAATTGTTTAAAAATCATCCTAATTTTTGCATTAAAAATACAAAAATTGTTTTTCTTTCTTTTCAACTCCTTTTTGAAAGCAACAATTACATAAAAGTACCCTTTGGGTACTATTTATATGTATATTTGTTGTCAATACATTTTGTAAAAACAACTAACTTTAAACTCAAAACAAAATAATACTTTTATGTAATTGTTGCTTTCAAAAAGGAGTTGATTTTTGACTGGTTTTACCAAATCAGACAGTTCATATACGAAAGTATAAAATTCTCGTCACGTTGATTTTTTGTACCTTATGTAATGTCTTGGTTTGAGTAAGAAAGTTATCATTTTCTTATTGCGGACAACTGAAGAGTAGGGTGATGCCTATGAAACAATTGTATTTACTATCATGAAAATGATCAACCCCCTTTTTGAAACAACAAATAAAATCTAATATGACAATATCATATTAGAATTTGGACTTAAGGTAGAAGAATATTCTAACTAAATTGTTTAAAAATGTTTTAAAATTATCCAAATATATTTTAAAATTGTCTAAAAAGGTTTAAAAATTGTCTAAAATGTTTCAAAATTATCCAGAAATTTTTTAAATTCTTCCAAAAATATTTTAAAATTGTCCAAAAATCACTCAAAATTGTTCAAAAATGTTTTAGAATTATCCAAAAATCTTCCAAAATTTTCCAAATATTGTTTAAAATTGTCTAAAAAACTTTGATATTTGTCCAATTGCATTTCCAAATTGTCCAAAATGTATTTTAAAATTTTCAAAATGGATTTCAAAATTACAAATATATTTTAATATATTTTATTCGTATTTAAGAAAATTATATTTGTATTTAAAAATTGTTCAAATACATTTCAAAATTATTCACTTGCATTTAAAAATTTTAAATATGTATTTCAGAATTGTGAAATTGCATTCAAAATAATTCCATTTGTATTTCAAAATTCTCCAAATGTATTTCAGAAATTTCCAAATGTATTTAAAAAGACTCTATTTGTATTCCAAAATTTTCCAAATGTATTTAATAAAATTCCAATTGCATTTCAAATTTTTCCAAATGTATTTCAGAAATTTCTACTTTTATTTTAAAAGCATTTTTACAAATATACATGTTTTCTCTTTCATAATGAAAATTTTATAGGAATTATGAGAATTAAGAGAAAGAGAAAGCATGTATGTTTGAAAAAATGCTTTTAAAATAAAAATAGAAATTTCTGAAATACATTTGGAAAAATATACCCCTCAATTCATAAATGCTTTTTAAAGTTATAGCAGGTTAACAAAACGTCATTTTCATACAAAATTTGTTCAATAAACCTCCTATAATTTTACAAAGCGTTTATGAATTTAGGGGTTACAATTTTATTAAATACATAAATACAGAAGGGAATAGGTGTGTTTGGGTACTTTTCCAGTAAAGTCCAGTAAAAATTACTCAGTAACAAATTTACAGAGAGTAAGGCAAAATTTACTCTCAAAAATAAAAATATCTCAAAATGTACGGAAACAGAAAAATTGTAAGAATTAGTAAAATACTGCTGCCAACTTCTTCCCTAAAAATATCGCTAAATCAAACTTAAAAATCAGAAGAAAATATCTAAATTATAAAAAAAATTAAATAGCTATAAATCCCTAAATTGCACGAACTTTTTAAGTTCTGTTGAAAAATTTCACAAAAATAGCTATATTTTTCAAACTTCTTAAAACTTTCTTAAAAAATTATTGATACATCGCCAAATTTTTCGAACTCTTTTGTTTTCCATAAAAATAATAATAATGAATAATAATGATTCAAAAATTCTGTCAAGGAAATAAATGTAAAAAAATGCTAAAAAAAATGTGAAGACTGTCTTAAAAAGAAAAATCGCTAGTTTTCCCGCTAATAGCTAAATTATATTTTATCCCGCTAAACGAGTTGAAGTATCGCTAGATTTGCCGAGAAAATAGCTAAATAGGCAACAGTTATTAAAATAGCTGATTGCGAAATAAACCTATTCAAATTATTGGATTAATAAATAAAACCTAATAAAATGATCACTTACTCCTTCCATCGTAAATAAGCTTATATTTAAATATTTTTAATTTTTACAAAAAATTATTTCAAAATTATTTAGACAAATATTTTGTTTCTTCAATCATATGTTTTAAATCATATGTTTTTTTTCTTACAAATTAGGTCTATTCGATTACTGGATAATTTGTACAAATTTGTACAAATTTTTACTGGATGGCGTTCGTTAACACAAATACTCAGTAAACAGAAAGAAAAAAGAGGGAATAAAGTGACAGGTCTATGTTGAGAGTTTCTAAGTCTTCTTCTTTTTCTTGCAAATTTTTACTGGATAAATTTTTGCCAGTAAGAATTTGCAAGCAGAAAAAAACATATGTTACGAAAACATATGATTGTTTATGGTAAATAAAAAAAATTATTTTCCAATTATAATATTTTATGGAAATGCAAAGCAGTAAAACTTTCAAAATAAATTATGGAAAAGATATGAAAACCTTCTAAAAATGTTCTGCTTAAGGTTTAACATAAAAAATTTTCTTCTTTCATAGCGACCAGTTAAAATTTATTTGTATATTTGGTGTTGTAATCAGCTGTGTGTACAAACTTGCAAATTATTGCAAATTTTCTGTTCGCGTACATGTTTGGGAAAATTTTATTTTGAGAGTAAATCTTGTCTTACTCTCTGAAAGTTTGTACTGAGTAATTCTTACTGGACTTGACTGAGAATGGACCTAAATTCTTACTAGCAAAAATTTATCCAGTAAAAACTTGTAAGTTCTCTGCTATTGAACTGTCACTTTACCCTCTATTTTTCCTCTCTCCTTACTGAGTAATTGTGTAAACAAATTTGTACGACTTTGTACAAATTTTCGGGTACGCAAACACACTTAATGTTAGCTCAAACTTTGGATAATTTTGTTTACTGTCAAAGGCCCTTAAAAACGGAAAAAAAGACTGAGAAATTTAACAATGGTTTATGATATTCTTTAGTCTACTAACTCTGCTATTCAGAAAATTTTTTTGCAAATTTTTGTAGAGTAAATTGGTATTTTCACTTAACTAATATTTTACTCAAATGGAACTAAATTTTTTTTTATTTCTTCAGGGGAGGAGGAAGAACTTTGGATAATAATTTTTTTAAATGCAATATTATATTTATTGTAGTATTGATTAAATTTGCATTCAAAGAAATTTGGTATCCAAAGTTTTACAAATTAAAAAAAAATTTCGTAAGAAGTAAAAAATCTACCTTGAGTTATGCTATTTTTAACTTAGGTACTAATATTTATAAAAAAATCTCCTAGTTTCAGCAGTTTCTTTTTGCCATTTTTAACTAATTTTTATAGCTTCAGCTATATTTTACATACATTTTTCTATTAGCATAAGAAATGTTTCAATTTAGATAATCTCAGATTCCGAAACTTTTCAACCTTAAGGTACATTTACACGCGAGAGAAAACTGCTAGAGATTGAGCAAAAACACTCCAAAATAGCTAAACTCATTCAAAATAGAGCTAATTAGAGGTGATTTTTGTTTTATCTCTAGCATTTTCTCTCCAGTGTAGATGTGCTTTTTTAATTCTAAAATTTTTTTTAAATACATCTTGTTCATGTGTCATGTTGATATTTAACAAAAACAGGAATCTGTTACGGTGGGTCTCATACTGTAAGTTTAACTTTAACTTAACTAAAAACAAAATACAATGTCAAAAAAATTAACCTAACCTAAGTTTAAACCTGCAGAATGAGACCCACCGTTAGTGTTTTTGTTGGTAAAAAGTTAAGGAAATACATTAATTTTGTTTTAAACGATTAATCGATTAATCGCCAATTTTCTCGAATAACCGACCCGAATAACCGATTAATCAGTTTTGGTGATTTTTCGAATAATGCAATAACCGGTTAACCGCCTATGTCGAATAATTGGAAACAGTAGTAATTATATCTTTTATATGTTACTTTATGTACTTATATATAGCACATACAATTATATGTAGGACAGTATGTAATAATATAAAATCATATGTCTCCATATTAAAACCTTTGAGGAAAAAATATCTAATATATGACTATATAAAAGTATATATGCTTGAATTTAAAAGCATATGTGCCCAGGTAGAAAAATACAAACGGCACAATGTCGGCCCGGTATTGCAGACGGTAGTACATGTACTGGCAATGCGTCGGATTTTCAACTTTCACTGTACTGGCATATGGTCGAAATGATAACACCAATAAACGCTTGGCCGTAGTTATTTCCCAACGTTGGCGCAGGCTTGGGATTTTATTTTTTTGGTATTATCTCAGTACATTTAATAACAAATTTAGTAGTTTGCTAGTACTTTACCGTCCTTTTAGTGTACATCACAGATTTTTAATGTATTCTTTCGAAACTTCACGAGAAAAGAATGGCTGTCTCTCTTACATAAATAATTGTGTAATAGATGCAAAAATACATAAAATTTATAATATTTTTAATTTTATTAAATTAAAAAAGCTCGTTAATTTTCAGAAAACAGTACTGGCAAATCACGTTTTAAGTAGTACCGGCATTTCCTAAAAAACAGGGCTCTCCCAGTACAATTTTTGTTGCAACGTCGGCTATTTCTACCTGGGTGGGCATATGTAACTATAAGTTACTATATGCAATTACATAAAAAATATATGATTATATCAAAACTTAGATACAGTGCTGCTATACTAAAATTTACGTTTCTCTTATTTTCGGGATTGGGATTTTACAGATTTTTTCATGAAGAATTGAATAAAAAACAGTTGATCTAAAATACCGATTGGCAGAGCACTTATTTTACTATTGTTACCAACGCTTTGCCAACGTTTGGGAAGATAAACGGCCAACCGAAGATCGACGTTATCATTTCAAGGTTGACCCAGTACTTTAATTTTCGAAAAACGGACGCTCTGCCAGCGCTTGTACCACCATATACAGTGATTTGCCAACGTTTTGCCGTTTGTATTTTTCTACCTGGGAAGTTAATTAATTTGGTTTGTTTTTATTTTCGTTTGTGTTTATAGTTTATTTATACCGTTACCGAAATACTTGAAATACCACTTACCTCATAAAACCGTTACCTAAAATAACCAAAATGCATTTATCCTTTAGTTACCGTTACCGAAATAACTGAAAAACAGTTATCGTTAAAATACCGATACCGTAAATAAATTAATAAAAAGTGGGGATTTTCGTTAATTGAAGAAATTTTCAAATTCTTTGAAAAAAATTAAGACAAATTGGGCGCGTGAGTGAATTTTTGCTCACGCACGCTCACGAACGAAAAATTATAATCACGCACGAACAATTTTTTTATAATCACGCTCACGTGATTGATTCTTATTTGAGTCACGCTCACCAAATACTCACGAAAAATACGAAATTTGTTTTTATATTAAATTTTTAAGGAAGCTTTCTTTATTTAGACCCTTTGCGCGGTGACTAAATAAATTCTAAACTAAATACTAATTGACAAAAGGGTTTTAAATTTCTTTGAAAAAAATTTGAAAATTTTTTTAAATTTTAAAGAAATTTGGAAACCTGAATTTAGTTTAGATTTTATTTAGCCAGTTCGCACTCACCCTTAATATAAGTTTTATTTGTTTGCAAACTTAACTACACTCAAAAAAGTTTAACAGTTACTACATGACAGTTGTTTGTGTAGTAATCAGTAGTTGTTGTTTTTAACAGAATTTACAGTTGTTTTTCTATAGAAAAATGCAAAACAACTTTTATGACGGTTATTTAAGAAAACAACTAACGAAAAGTACTGCAATTTCGTTGTTTAAAACAGTTATTTTTAATATCATAAACAACTACCAAAACAGTAATTTTACTGTTAACAGTTATTTTTGGTAGTTATTTAAAAAATAAAAAATTTCGTTGTTTTTGTTTTTAATTTTAAAAATTCTTGTTTAGTTTATATGTATTTGTTATTATTGATTTATTTCTAGTTTGCAAATAAAAATCAGAAACTTGTATTGTATCTCCAATGCATAAAAGCATAATAACTGGAGAACCGTTTGTAATTTTTACTTCGAATTATAAATAGGCTGAAGTAATAACACATATTTTTGTAATCGAAAGAAAAAAAAATCTTTTTTAATAAATTATACTTTTATAAACAAAAAGTATTTACTGTAAAAAATAGTAGATTTACAGATTTTGTCAGTTGTTTTGAAATTTTTGTAGTAAAAATTTATCAGTTAATTTTACAACATTGGTAGTTATTTTTAATGCATTTGTTAGTTATTTTTCAACAGTTAAAAATAACAAAAGTTCTAGTTATTTTAAAGGTAAATACCTTTGTCGCCTTTTTAACTGTCATTTTCAGTAGATTCTACCGACAAACTTTTGTGAGTGTATTTATATAAACAAGTCTCTGTTTTTCCCGATCGTTTATTAGTTTATTAGTGTCGGAAAGTTTATCCCAAATTACTTTACAGAGAGAGGCAATTATATTTCAATTTAATCTCCATGATAGCCTAACTTAAATTATTTATTTTTACAATTACCACCGCTATATATATTTAAAAAATATGTTCAAATAGGTAGACCCATACACGGAATTATATTATCCCTCATACTAATGCATACCTATCTATCAAGTACCTGTCTTTTACATGGAAAACTAGTAAAAAAAAATATGTTTTTTTTGGTTTAAGAATTCAACTTAAATAAATAATGAGGATTTCTTTTTGTTTTTAAATTTTTATTGTTAGAAAATACTAATATCGTACAACGAATTTTAACTACAAATTATAGTTTTATTAATACATATTTCTCAAAAATTCTTTTTTAAGGCTTTGTCGGTAAAATTATGTAATTAGCAGTTGTAATAAGCTTTAACGTTGTTTTAATATTCATCTTTTTCGAAGGGATGATGGGGATGGCCGAAAAGACTAAGGGAAAGAAAAAATAAACATTTGATTAATATATATGTATAAGCAAATAAAAATTATTTAAAAATTGACTAAATGTGAATACTAAAACTAAAAAGCAAAAGCAAAAGAAAAATATTATTTTAGTTAAAAACTACAATTTCGAAGTGAAAAAGCAGTTACATTAAACAAAAAATATTAAGCTATAAACTAAACAAGTAAAAAAATTATAGTCGGTCAAGTCCAACCACTAGATACTCTTCACCAAAGTACGATTTCAGTCATATTCCGGGAAGCGAACCAAATTCCGGGAAGGGGAATGATCCTTATTATATTCAATTAACGGTGGAACAATTATAGTGAAAAATCTGAATGAAATTGCCAAAAAAAAAAAAAAAAAAACATTAAAGCATATACCTGGAAAGTGGGTTTATATGGGGCTAGGACCAAATATGGTTCGATTTTTTTCTTTAAATTTGAAGTTGTGGTTTACCACAACCGAAATAACAATCAGTTATCTACGATTTTGTGTCTAAATACCATTTTTCTTTCTGTGGGAAGCCGGTCTGAATATGGAACGATTTTAATCAATAGGGTGCGTTCTTTGGCTAACATAAGCTCGTGTGCCAAATTTCATCTATATATCTTTATTTTTGAGACCTGTAACTTGATTACAAGGTTTATATGGACAGACGGACGGACATCGGTGAATCGAACCCAAAAGTGATTCTTAGTCGATTGGTATACTAAGAGGTAGTGGTAACGCAAGCAAAATAGAAAAAATAGTAATTCAATTAAAAAATAAAAATATTAAAAACAGGCTAAAACTAAAAAAAAAAAATACAGGAGAGCAAATGAAATAAATAAATCATTTAATCAGTAATTTCATAATTTGTTTCCATTCTTCTTAAAAACTGTATATTTGTGTAGTCAAGGACTGAAGTTACTTTTAACAGTGATTACAGTTATTTTACTACAATATTAAATAACTCACAAAAACTACCGCTACCGCATTTTAATAACAACTACAATTTACAATCGTTGGAAACTTTAAAGATTTTTTATAAATATCTGTTTTTTGATAATTTTGTCGATATTAGAAGTATAAGCTAGCTATAAACGGCCTGATTGCGATTGTCGAATTTGTAGTGGAAGTTTTGGACTCCATACGAAACGATTTTCTTTAAACTGGAAATTTTAAACAAATTAGGAACGATTACTGAATGTCTAGTTAGCTGCAAAATCACACATTTGTTGTTGTTTACCATATAAAATCTAAATTTAACAGTCTTTTTAATTTTAACAGGATACTCAGTAATGGGGCCTTAAACTCTGATTATGCATTTTTTTACTAGCGGATTGTTATTTATAATAAATTCAGTTATAAAATTTTTAAAATGTTGTGTTTTTAACGACTAAGACAACCGTAATAAGGCCGAATATCTGGCTTCAGAATTTAATCATTAAAAAATTGACAATGAAACACAAGGTTAGTTCTTAAAAAAAGTTAAAAATTGTGGAAATTGTTAAAAACAATTATTAATAATAAGGAAAATAAGTTAAATTAGGATTATCAACAACTACTTTGAAAAACAATTCAAGCAATAATTTATAAAAAATGGTTTTTGATTACCAAACTTCTTTAAAGAAAAAATTTGAAACACTTAGAACTCATCATGAAACGGATAATGTTGATGAGTACCAGCATCACTTGTTTTAAAATAAAATTAAAGATAAAAACTTTTAAATATTCAAAAAAATATATTTAAAAAAAAATATAAACAACTTACTTGAGTATGGGAACAAAACGACCATTACAATCAAAACCATCAATGGTGGCCACATCATCGGCTGACAATTCAAAACCAAAGACATCAAAGTTTGAAGCAATACGGCTCTTGGTTACAGATTTGGGTATAACAATGTTGCCACGTTGAATTTGATAACGAATCAAAATTTGAGCGGCAGTTTTTTTGTATTTATCAGCAATAGCAACGATCTAAAAAAGGAATATACCATATTTATATAAAACGTTTTTTAAAGATTTTGTATCCTTTACCTTAGGATCTTCTAATACAACTGGATCACCGGCCTTAGCCCAAGGACGATTGGGTGAACCCAAAGGACTGTAGGCGGTAACAGCAATATTTTTCGACTTGCAATATGCCATCAATTTCTTTTGAGTCAAATAAGGATGACACTCTATTTGATTGGTGGCTGGTGGTATAGTGGCCACAGCCAAAACCCGTTCAATTTGATTTTTATTGAAATTCGAAACACCAATGGATTTAACCAAACCATCTTTCACCAATTTTTCCATTTCTTTCCAGGTATCAACATAATCGACATCAGAGAAGATAGTTTTACCCTCAGCATCTACAGGGAATAAATCACCATCTTCTTTGTAGCCCATAGGCCAATGAATCAAATACATATCGATATAGGATAATTTTAAATTTTTCAATGTAGTTTCACAGGCACCACGTACTAAATCGGGACGATGGAAAGTATTCCATAATTTGCTGGTGATAAATAATTCCTCACTAACAAAATGAAAAGAACAACATTATTTTACAATAATCATTGTAATACAAGAATACTAACCGCTTGACAACACCTTCATTAATTTTAGCCTCAATACCTTCTCCTACTTCATGTTCATTTTGATAAACATGAGCACAATCGATATGACGATAACCAATATCGATGGCATCTTTTACAGCTTGAGCCACTTCACCTTGAGGACTCTGAAATCATATGTGTGTGAACAATGAAAAGTTTGTAATAAGTTTATTGTATTAAAGTAAGTAATTTCGCAATTTATTGTTAACGTCTTAACAAGTTCAAAATAATTAGAATTGTGTGAAATTTAATAATTGGAGTGAACATTTTAAAAAGAAAATTAAAACTGTTAAATTTTAGCGTTGTCATTTATATGAGGCTTTCCATACCAACTACCCCGCTACAAGAAAAAGCATCCCGAGTTTCTGCTTTTTTTATCATTTCATAGATTTTGATACAGTCAACCAGACTGGTGTGGCATGCCTAACTTTAACTTTTTTACTCATTGTAAATATAAACAATAAACTGCGGTATTCATAAACAAAATTTAGGAATAAGATTTTTTATTCATAACACTTTCTACCGTGGATGGTAAACGAAACGATGTGGTTTTCGGTAAGGGGAACGATATTTTAAATTATTTCGGTAACGGTATTTTAAGGTTAACGCTATTTCATTTATTTCGGTATCGGTATTTTATGGTTAAAGTTATTTCGGTAACGGTATGTTAAGGATAACGATATTTTGATTATTTCGGTGACGGTATTTTAATTGTAACGGTAGTCAGTTATTTCGGTGCATAAGGCAAATTATTTTTAAGAAAACAAACGAAAAAAAAACAAATCAAATTTATTAATCAAGGAAAATTTTTTACAATCGGTAGCCAACCACAACTATTCTACAACTGGTTCCACTGCAACCGATTCCATGGAACTGGTAGAATCAGTTCTAGAACTAGTTAATTGATTCTAGGGCAACCGGTTCCACTTTGGAGCTATAGAAGTGGTTGCTTTTGGGACAATTTCAAACAAAAATAATCGGTGTTGGCATCGACAGTAGCTATTCTACAACCGATTCTTTGGAACAGAAAATTTTTCTGGGAACTTAATGTACATACGTAAAATAATCAATAACTACTTACAATTATCAAAAGCAGAGAATTAAAAATAACGGTATTTTAAGGAGAATAAAGTTAACGTTTTAAGTAGCCCAAGTCAATCACCTGCCTTGAATCCAATTGAAAATTTGTGGAGTGAGTTCAAGAAAAGACTGTCAAAGTTTTCAAAACTAAGGACGATTTATGAGAAAAGGTAAAAAAAATGGTACCAAATTTCACAAAAAACCTGCCAGAAGCTAGTACCAAGCAAAAATAAATGGAATGAGTTCTAAATGAATAACTTCCTTCATTACATCACAAAGAATTACTCCCTTAGGAAGGGGTTTTAAACTACATCTAAAGCTGCAATAAATATATGCTAGTCAGAAGTTCTTTTTCATGGGTGATAAGAAGTTAATATTTTGTATGGGGGTTGCATGAGAACTTGCTGGCACAGAAATCAGAGCGTTGTGGGTTCGAATCCTGGCAGGTGGAAAAAAAATTGTCGAACTTTTTTTACAAAATTAATAACTTTTTGTTGTTTTTACTGTAAAATTTGTTGGAACTTTTTTTTAGACAATTATTAATTTTTGGTTGGTTTTACTGTAACTTTTTTTTTATTTTGTCTACTCAATTAATTTTTGAAACCATCAAATTTTATCAAAATATTAAAATTTCAAATAAAATTAATGTTTTTTAGTTTGACTCTAGACCATAAATTAATATAACTTTTTGTTTTAAACTATTTTCAAATTACAGAAAGATGATACAATTTTCACAAGCCATCATCAGTGTCGTTTGCCTTGAATGGGTTAATAATTGATGATCGTCTACTTATGTGAAAGTTGAAAGCAAATCGAATATGTTAACAACAACTCAACTTAGAGTTGTAGCGAAAGCCGAAAATACGTATTCTGTCTTGCTGGTCTTATCGAATTCTTTCAAAAATTTTTATTCTTTGTAATTTACTTGTGAAAATTGCATCATCTTTCTGTAATTTTAAAATAATTTAAAACAAAAAGTGATATTAATTTATGGTCTAGAATCAAACTAAAAAACATTAATATACCAGAATAAAAGATCAACTAAAAATTCCACACATTCATCTTGAAAACACATGACACGGTGCAAAATGTAATTTAAATAACATAAATATAAATTTAACGGTTCGTTGTAATTCAAAAATCTGTGGTTATCATACACAGAGTTGAATAGAACCAGCTGAGATACCTTCAGAATTAAGGTTCAAAGCAAAAAAGACTAATAATAACAAAGGATAAAAATAGCATTGTTAGATTTCGTTGCTGTTAGTCTAAGTTGAGTTGTTGTTAACATATTCGATTTGCTTTCAACTTTCACATAAGCAGACGATCATCAATTATTAACCCATTCAAGGCAAACGACACTGATGATGGCTTTGTAGCGAAAGTTGAAAATACGTGGTCTGTCTTGCTGGCCTTATCGAATTCTTTTAAAAAATTTTTTTCTTTGTAATTTACTTGTGAAAATTGTATCATCTTTTTGTAATTTGAAAATAATTTCAAACAAAAAGTGATATTAATTTATGGTCTAGAGTCAAACTAAAAAACATTCATTTACCAGAATAAAAGATCAACTAAAAATTCCCCCATTCACTTCAAATAAAAATTTAATTTTTCAAATATTTTTTTGTTAAAATACATAATAAGGTAAATATCAAAATTTTGTTTGTATGTAAAAACTGTAATTTAAAAAGTCTATTTTTATAAAATTCTTACACCAAATATATTTATTATTACACAAATAGAAAAAGAAAAAATCTTTAAACATTTTAGTTGGAACTACTAAAAATTACATTGCAGAAAAAAGTATTTTTTATCTACTAATATACTGCAGAATTTTTTGCAGATTTTAACAAGGTAATTTATTACTCTTAATTAACTAAAATTTAACTCAAATGTACATAACTAAAATTTAGTAAATTTAAAAGTTTTTTTCCTGTTCTTATCTTAGTAGTATGTATAGGGTTTGGGATTTCCCGGACTTTTTTATTTCCCGGGAAACGGGAATGAAAAAATTTGATTCCCGGGATTCCCGGGAATCCCGGGAAATAATTTTCTTCAAAACCAATCAGTTTTTAACACAAGAAACCAAGAGAACCTTTGGATACCACGATGCAGATTAGAAACTACAAAGCAGCGGATTGAATATATGGGTATTTATGAATACAACAAGTTGCCTGTTAGCTTAAAAACCACAGACAGAATTTCCATTTTTGAATCAAATCTTAAAGATTTGAATGCTTAAATAAATGCTTTATTTTTTTCTCTTTCTTTTTTTTTTTTTTTGTAAAATAAATTTTTTCTTTTTTTTAAAGTAACATAGGGGTTACACGATCAATTTTTTCCTTTCAAGTTTTAATACACTCACACTTTTTTACTAACACACTCACATTTTAAAAATTGAACAGCAACTTGATATAAATTTTTGCTTTCAAGTTTTGAGAAAACTTGACGGTCAAATTTTAAACAGCTGATCAATTTTCTTGTAAATTTGTTTTTCTTTTAACAAATATTGTACCGCAATAAAACACGATTGATAAAATACGGAATGTGACTATTTCGGTATATCGACGAAATGATTTAAAAATAAAAATAAATAAAAAGCCAATTTCTGCTGACATGAAAATGTCTGTGGAAGATGTGAAGAAAAAAATAAAGTCTTTTAGAACAGCCTACAGTGCGGAAACAGCCCACAGAGGCGAGCAATTTTAGTTCTTTCCTTGACGACGGCATCTTGAAAGCAAAATTGACTATCAAGTTGCATGCAGCCTACGTCACAGCTTCAAGTTCAACTGAATTTGACAAGCAGTATGTGTTATCAACTTGAAAGCAAAATCTTGATCATGTAACCTCACTGTAAAATAACTTGTAACATGTACACCTATGTAAATTTGCCAGCTCGTCTCAATAATGCCTATAAGGCGCTGAGACCTATATAAATTTCGATTATAATTGTACTTGGAATATAAATAAATAAATAAAAAAAAAATTGTTAATGAAAACCACCTATATAAGTAATGTTTGTTAAAAAAAAACACTATTTCAGTACAAATGCAGTCTGTATAGTGAGAATTCAAAGTAAAAATATCAGAATGTTGAACATTTGATTTCACATAAATTACTCGCAGCACTGCCAAATGAATTGCATGATTCCAGCAGAAAGCACCTACCACTGGACTGTCGGAAACAAACCGTTTCATCACACTTGGCCCATTAGATATGGTGGCCACAATGTTATTTTCCAAAGACAAATAAAACTCTTCTAGTCTTATTTCTACAATTCTTCTTATTTCATCAGCATTACATCTTCCTGATATATAAACCAACTCCAGGTTATAAAATGAATTATTTCCATTTATACATTGTGGTCATATTCTTGTCCATTCATCTAAGATTATAGTAAATCTCCTATTGTTAGAAATATTGCTCGATATTTCTTTTATCATGATATCTTTTACATGATTGTAGTAATTTAATATAATGTTCTTTACATCGGTTTTATTTTTTTTGGCAATGCCATGTTTTTATTATAAAAACTTTCTCGAATAAACGAAGATCTAGTTATGGTGCGGATTGACTGCAGCTAATTTGGATACCATTTCAGGAAATGTTTGCCCTACCATAAAACCTTTAATGCCTATTCAGCTTACAATTTTTTCTTCGGGTACTTTGCTAATTTTAGCTGAAACGTTATTCTTGTTGTTGTTCAAGAGAAGTTGCATGACCATCAATTGTTTTTTTTTTTTTTGTGAACCAAATTCAGATGTCGGATAACCAAATTTAGATACCACCGTTAACCATTAGTCTTTTTTTTCACATTTATTAATAAAAACGTTGCTTACAAAATTATTGACCCTTAATATAAAGGAGTATTTTAAATTTAAAGTCGACTTTATTTTTAATAAAACGGTTTTTTTCATTTTGTGTATGAAAACCTTACAAAAATATTTATATTTTCAAATATTTTGATTGGTTGAAAATAAATTAACCAACCAGAATGCTCCAAAAATAAACCAAGTCAAGGTATACTGCCACCCAATATTTTAACTAAAGTTGACTTTACCTAAATTATACATTTGAAAAATTTAGATAGTAAGGGCGATTATTTGTATGAAACAAAGTTTTTTCATATTTCTTTTAAACATTTTACCAAGTTTTTAGGTTTTACTACTTAAATTTTGAATAAGTTATGCGAAAAATCTTTATTAGTTGAAATGCTCCTATTACTTGGCAAAGATTTTATTTGTGTGTCAAATAAATTTATTCCCTTTCAAAAGATTTTAACAATGACATTTTTGTTTTGGTATTTAAAATGTTTTTTATGACTAAAATTAAAAAATCCTATTCGAAACAAAAACAATTTAAAAAATTTAATATTTTAAAAATTATATTATTTTCCCAGGAATTCCCGGCAAACTTTTCTCGGGATTTCCCGGGAATTCCCGAACACCAAACCCTAAGTATGTAGCAAAAAAAATCTGCTAATATCAGCAGTTTTTTCTGCAAGGTCGTTTTTAATCAATTTCTAGTAGCTTTTTCTGGTATTTTTACAGATTTATTGCTGTATGTGAATTAATATTTTTTATAAAAAAACAACACTTTAAAAAAGAAACGTAATATATTTTTCCAATATGTTATATATTTTTGTTAATAAGAAATGAAGATAACAACACTTTACTGAACAAGACTGCTAAACTTTATATTATGTATAGCAAGCGATAGCACAGGGGGCAGAGCGTCTGCTTGAAATGAAAACAAGTCTGGGGGGTTCAAACCCCACACGCGGCATGATGATTTGTTTTAATTAAAATAAAAAGAAGTGAAAAAGAACTTCCTTATCATTAAATGAATTAAATGTGCTAAAATCCCAAAACTTATTTGGCAAATTGTGAAAAATAATATGTTGCAGGCATGGCCCTATCCGGATTTCATTCTTGCCTAAGGAAATCGTCAGGGGACGACGTTTTAGAATTTCCTTATCATTGGTTCAATTATACATCATTTGTTTTAAAAAGAACAATTTCCTTCCTATGACAAGCCAATGTTAAATTCATCGGTGAAAAACCCGAAAAAAAACAACTATCTATTTAACAGTTGCAGTGCTCTAACTACTTCTTTTTCCTCACTTTTTTGCTGGGTATCTACTAGTATGCCTAGAAGAGTACAGAAAGTTGTATAAAACAAATGCGGTTGTACAGGATACTAGTCCTATTTTAATGTTCTTGAATTATTTTAAAGAAAAAATTAAGTTTGTTTCTTTTTTGAATTTTTTCCTAAATGTATCTATTATTATGATGGTCTAATGAATGAAATGAAGATAACAACACTTTACTGAACAAGACTGCTAAACGTTAGATATTATGTATAGCAAGCGATAGCACAGGGGGCAGAGCGTCTGCTTGAAATGAACACAAGTCTGGGGGGTTCAAACCCCACACGCGGCATGATGATTTGTTTTAATTAAAATATAAAGAAGTGAAAAAGAACTTCCTTATCATTAAATGAATTAAATGTGCTAAAATCCCAAAACTTATTTGGCAAATTGTGAAAAATAATCTGTTGCAGGCATGGCCCTATCCGGATTTCATTCTTGCCTAAGGAAATCGTCAGGGGACGACGTTTTAGAATTTCCTTATCATTGGTTCAATTATACATCATTTGTTTTAAAAAGAACAATTTCCTTCCTATGACAAGCCAATGTTAAATTCATCGGTGAAAAACCCGAAAAAGAAAGTTGTATAAAACAAATGCGGTTGTACAGGATACTAGTCCTATTTTAATGTTCTTGAATTATTTTAAAGAAAAAATTAAATTTGTTTCTTTTTTGAATTTTTTCCTAAATGTATCTATTATTATGATGGTCTAATGAACTTCCATATGTTATTTACCCTATTTTTTTTTAGTTATTTATCATTTATGTAAAATATTTACAATATTCACTTTTTTGGTACAATTGTTAATTAATTTAATTTAATTAATTGTAAATTAATTGTAAATTAATTAATTAAATGGGACTACATTTTTTAATTTATGTTTATGAAATATAGTTTTTATTTGTTTGTAAAATATATGTTTCGAAAACATATGTTTGTTTATTGTAAATAAAAAAAATTATTTTCCAATTATGTTATATTATGGAAATGCAAAGCAGTAAAACTTTCAAAATAAATTATGGAAAAGATAAGAAAACCTTCTAAAAATTGTCTGCTTAAGATTTAATATCAAAAATTCTCTTCTTCCATAGCGACCAGGTAAAATTTATTTTTATATTTGGTGTTGTAATCAGCTGTGTCTACAAACTTTCAAATTGTTGCAAATTTTCTGTTCGCGTACATGTTTGGGAAAATTTTATTCGGAGAGTAAATCTTATCTTACTCTCTGTATGTTTGTACTGAGTAATTCTTACTGAACTTGACTGAGAAAAGTAATCGAATGGGCCTATTAACGGGCATACAGAACAGACACATACAAAAAACATAAATTATGTATTATGATAGCGTTATCAAGCTAATCGCCACTTTAATAATTTTTTATTTATAATAAATTTTACATTTATATTCCTGACTACATAACAATAAAATTTAATTTTCGGTAATAACAATTTGTTTCTATGCGCCATAGTTCATACATAGAAAGAGTACACTCAAAAAAGTTTGGGTGTAGAATCTACTGAAAATGACAGTAAAACACTGTTACTGTCACTGTTACGAAATTACAGTACTTTTCATTAGTTGTTTTCTTAAATAGCCGTCATAAAAGTTGTTATGCCTTTTTCCATAGAAAAACAACTGTAATTACTGTTAAAAACAACTACTGGTTACTACACAGACAACTGCCATGTAGTAACTGTCGAACTTTTTTGAGTGTAGAAAAAGATTTTAGTTTTTGATACCACTTTTTAGCCCTTAAACGTGAGATTGGACTATTTAGAAAAAATACATGTCTCTTTTTTTTCTCCTCTATCATATATCCAGATTTTTTTAAAGCTGGAGAGAACCAATTCGGATACCTCTTCCAAATATTGGTATTCGAAATTTTAATTTTTTATTGATTTTTATCGCACTTACGCATATCAAACAAATTCCGCTGATTTCATCAGTTTTTCCCGCAGAACTCTTTTTCACTAATTGTTTTGCTATTTCTACTACTTATTTCTCTGAGTGTAGCTTTTTTGTTAGTCTCTTTTTTTATAATAGTTAAAAATAATAAGATTTATAATGAATTGTTTTAATTTGTATGTTGTTTTTAACAAATCATTTTTAACTTTCAAAATATAAAAAAAATCCCGAAACCGGATATTCCGATAAATTCCAGGATGTCGATTTCCCGACTCCCGGGATTTGTGAAACCTTTGATTTTTTTTTGCAAGCTCAGTTTTAAATGTAATCGGAAGCAAAGTGAGAATTTCAAAGCTATAGTTTTAAAATGTAGGCAATATTTTTAAACCATCCCTAAAAAGATCCTATAAATCTAGCAGATAACGGTGGGTCTCATACTGTAGGTTTAACTTTAACTTAACTAAGAAACAAATGAAAATGTCAAAATATTATATACAAAACAACAACAAATTTTAACTAATAGTTAACTCTTAAACCTTGAGTATGAGACTCGCCGTAACTGTTAACAACAACAACAACTATTGATTAAAACATAACCATCTGTCATGTAGTAACTGACTAACTTTTTTGTGTGTATTCAGTGGGTTGATAAGAAAATTTTAATTAAATTTTTATTTATAAATAATTATATTAGCTGTATTTTATATCATGCCTATCAACGTTAAGTACTTAAAGCAAATCTACGTTAAACCGATTGTACAATAATAGAAAAAAGTCCGTAAAAAAATTAGTTAAAACTACTAAAAATTAGTTAAAAATGATACTGCAGAAAAAAACTGCTAAATTAGCAGATTATTTTTGCTATATATTAGTAATATAGGAACAGCAAAAATAAAACTGTTAAATATACAGAATTTTAGTTATATTTGAGCTAAATTTTTGTAAATGGAAAATAGCAAATTAACCTGCTAAAATCAGCAAAAAAATTTGCTAAATAATTAGTAGCCTAAAAAATCACCAAAAAATTTAAAATTTTGAAGTTTTTTTTTCGTTTTTTTTTAAATGCAAATAAAAATCGAGCCTTTTGAAAACAGCAGTTTACAAATTTTTTTAGCAAATATTTCTGCTGATTTTAGCAGAATAGACTGCTATTTGCATTCAACTAAATTTAGCTTAAAAATAGCAAAAATTTTGTAGATTTGACAGTTTGTTTTTGCCATTTTTAGTCCACAAATATTTAACAAAATTTTCTGCAGATTTTACAATACACTCAACCAAAAAAGTCTGTAATGGCTACTGAAAATTTTGCTGTTATTACGGGAAATTTAACTGTTTTGAGACCAGCGGTATTTTTTGCTAATTTTAGCAACACATGTCTGCTGATCTGTAGTACAATAAAATTAGTAAAAAAAATTACAGTTTACAAAAATTTACTGAAATTTAGTAGCTGCAACTTATTATTTATACTAATTTAATTGTACTAAAATTATTGATATTTAGTAAGTTTTTTAACTGATTTTAGCAAATCGATTTTGAATTGCAGTTTACAACAATTTTGCTGAAATTTAGTAGTGACTACTAATTTTTTCTACTAATTTTGTTGTAATACAGATCAGAGCTATAGGCCAATCACTTATTCTCCCCGAAGTTGAAATGATTACTGAAACCTTGCGGCCCTATGTTCCACTGGGAATTAAAGGATTAAATATATGTATATACAGATCAGCAGATAAGTGTTGCTAAAATTAGCAAAAAATACCGCTAGGCTCAAAACAGTTAAATTTCCCGTAATAACGAAAAAAGTAATATGTTAGTTTTCGTCTTAAATGCGTTTTTTATGCACTTTAAGTTTTTTTATGCACTTTAAGTTTTTTTATGAGTTAACGGATATAGTTAAGTAGAAAACACAGCTATTAAACGAGTTATTCAAAAAATACGTTATCAATTTAGGTCAATTTTTTTTAATATGTACGTTAAGGTTGTCCACAGTGTTGCCAATTTAGCTATTTTATGACTAGATTTAGCGATTTTTGAACACGCCGGAAAAATAGATTTAGTCATTAGCCATTATTTAGCCATTTTTCGTTTTTCTACAAAATATTATTTTTATGTACAAATTTGATGAATTTTAAATTTAAGGTTTAATAATAAGTGTTGATACAAATTTCAAACATTTACTATTATTAAAAAAAAATGATGGAATAAAATAATTATGCCAAAATCCAAATACTGTATTTAAAGCAAAGTACGTTGTTTCGATTTCACGCTAAAAAAAAACTGTTATACTCCATATAAAAAAATGATTGGGCATGTTCTGTGTTTCACTTTCAGGTAAAAGTGAAAATTTCATAAAAATTTTTTCTGAATTTCAGTTGATTGCATTTAGAATTTAAGTAAATTGTATATTGGTCAGTTAATGGAAAAAAGTTGAAGTTGAACCAAATACAATTTTAGACTACAGTGTATTAGTGACATAAATTTCAGTTTCACTGCGATTTGAATTCACTACGAAATTCAGAATCTACCCATATATTTTACGATAATGATATTCTCAAAATTGTTTATGTTTTCTGTTTACTCAAATTAAATATATAATTCTGAATTTACATTGTTAAAATGTTCACTGGATTTCAATTTAAAATCCAATTCAAAATCCATATCGTTTACATTAGAAAATTTGACAGCCAAGGGCGAGTAACTTAAACGTTAACCACAGATATATTTAATCCTTTAATTCCCAGTGGAACATAGGGCCACAGATGTTTTCATATAAATTTGACATTCCAAACTATGGTTAAGCACTAAACTCAATTTGTATTAAGATAAGTTAGCAGGTCTAAATGGGGTTTCGATCGACCAATAATTTTTTTTTTTTGTAAACAAACTAACCCTAAAAAATAATCAAAATTAAAAATTGTTCTAAAAAACATTTTACTTAATGACGGAGAACAAAATGAGTTTACCTTATCAAACAGTATGTGCGTTCCCGTACGTTACCGCGGGTACCCGCGTGAACCCAAAACAGCCCAAACAACAACAATTTACACGCAATTTTGAGTACGGGAACGCCTTTGGGCTAGTTTGTGTAACTTCGGTAAAGTACGGGAACAGACATAATGTGTTCGCTTACTCGAATTTTTTACTACTTTTACTACAATTGGAAAGTTTTGTTTACTTTTTGTATATAATTTTTCCAGGTGTAGTAAATGATCAAGCTTAAAGATACAATGTTATATACAATGTTTACTATCCCGGTTAAAAATGGTTTTAATATAATAGTATGCAATTTGATATAATCATGTGTAATCAGATGTGGTTAATGTGATATCACATAAAATTGTATGTAATTTTATCAATATAAATAAAATTATATAACTTATATCTAATAATATTGGGTCATTTTCCCTATTAAATTATATAAATTTGTATATGGCTATATATGGTCTAACAATTTATATATACTTATGTGTATACAATTTAATAGGAAAATTGACTAAATGTTATTAGATCTAAGTTGTATAAATTTATTTATGTTGATGCTATTATATACAATTTTATATGATATCACATTAACCACATCTGATTAGATGTAGGTAATATTAAATTACACAATATTTTATTAAAACCTTTTTTTACTTGGGATGTTATTATTTAATTTTTTCAAGGTTATTAAAATTTATTATTTATTATTTTTTTTTTACATAGACAGCTGCTAAAAGTTGCCACTTTTTCTGCAGAAATCCCTACTTTTCTGCAAATATGGGAAAAAAATTGGATTTCTGTGAGATTTCCCTGAAATCCAAATTAAATTGAGATTTCATTTGGCAAAGGAAATCTTTTTGAAATCCCAAATTTTAATTGGATTTCCGTCGAAATCTACTTTTAACTCGATTTCGATCATAATATAAATTCGCTGTAAGACTATTATTTTTCTTATGAAAAAGTGACATTTTGTCTTTATTGTGATTGTGTCTTTTAAATAAAATAAAGCAACAACTATAACATAGAGAAAAATAATAGCTTTGTAAGAAAAATTTGGTTTTCGTTGTAATACATAAATAACTAGTAAAAATGTTTGAATTTACTTCTTATTACATTACTTGGGAGTTTATATAAATACAAAAACTTGAATCTACATTATAACCTAGAGAGAATCCCATAAAAACAATCTGATGATAGTGCTTGGTAGTACTTGGTAGTACTTGAAAACGCATTAATTGTCAACCATTTGTTCTAGGAAAGTTCTTTTCAAAAGTTTTTTTTCTCTATTTGTTGTAAAATAAATTGTGATTTCTATTTGGAATTTGTCATATTTGATTTTAAATCATATTTGATCTTAAAAAATTTTCACCACAATGAGTTTCACGTGAAAATTATGTAGACTTTGTTTTCACGCAAATTTAATATACCTACAAGACTATTATTTTTCTGGCGTAAAAAGTGACATTTTGTATTTATTGTGATTATGGCATTTTTATAAAATTAAAAAATTGTTATTTTTTATAACTTAAATTGCAATTTGGGGCATTTAAAGTTCGAGTGAATTTTTTTCACGAGGAAAACAACTTAAGATCTTTTGTGTAGACTTTATTTACATTAAAATTTAATATACAACCCAGCAAAAAAAAAACGAATGCATTCTACAAGAATGCATTTTTCAGTGCATATAAAGTAGCTATATATGCTGATTTATGACTTCAAATAAACCTATTTTAAATGACTTCCAAAATGCTATTAATTAAAAACTATAGCTTTAAAATGGATTCGATATTTCTTTTCATACGATTAAAAATATTTAATTTTATAAAATTAAAAATACTTTTTTGTATTACTTGTTTGCTAAAATTTATTTTAGAAAAGTTTAAAGCTAGTTATAATTTTTTATTATTATTATTTAGTAAAGAAAACATTTTTTGATTTTAAAATTTTTTTAAAAATTTCTTTTAAAAAGGCGGGTCGTGTATCCCGACAAAGTACTTTCAGTGAAACGAAGCTTATTTATCAGTGGGTTGGAATTATGTGTTGGATTGGTGATTAAATCATATATTTACAGCTTACTTGTTGATTTTTTAATTCAATACGTCTTCCCTATACGAAGAATAAATATTAGATCCCATCTTTTTAGATTCAGACTATGTAGATACCTTTTTATATTTGGAGGGGATGCATTCTTTAAAACTTCATAGTATCTGCCATTTGGCCAAAGATGTAGGATTGCGTGATTGATATATCCATTAATTTGTTTGAAATTACAGCACTTTTAGATAACGCAACATTTGATAATTCATAACACAACTTCGTTCCTATAATTATAATTAAATATGAACCAGGATATATTTTTAAAATATATTTTTTACTTACAATTAATTTATATGCTTCTTTTGCTAATAAAACCAATTTTACATCTTTATTTATGTTTTAAAAATGTATATGTTTTTTTAAATATTGATCTCTGAAAAAATTTTGTAAATATTACAAAATTTAAAATCTAATGAAATAATTTGCAAAAATTTACCGTAAACAAACTTTTTGTTCAACACCCCAGCAAAAAAAAAAATAACTCTACTCATACAACCTCGCTGCTTTAAAATAAAAAAAAAAATCTTTAATAGCACAACATAATCAGCTCCACATGCACAATAACACTTTCACGATACACAAAAATGTGCAAAGTAGTGCACGAATCAAAAACAAAAAACTTCAAAATTTTTCAACAGTATCAGAGTTGTCAGTTGTTTGTTTTTGATTCGTACACTACTTCATTTTACAAGACGTCCCACAAACTCTGTAGAGAATTTCCCCAATTCAGCGTTTTTGTGTATCGTAAAACTGTTATTTTGCACGTGGATCTGTTTATATTATTTATTGGAGAATAGACTTCTTTTTTTGCAGGGGCTTAAATAATAAATGTTTAAAACATACTGACAATCCATTGCAATATGTTCTCTTTTTATAAAAAATAATTTAAATTACTTTTAATATGTTACCTGAACTTCATAATTAATGAATTAAAAATGTACTTTATATAACTTTTAAATATCGATCTCTTTAAGAAAACTTGAATTCCGTATTATTTATTTTATTTTAAATAAAACTAAAATGTAATTAAATGGCTAACCAAATTCTGCGCAACAAAAACGAACGAAACCTTTTTCTAGCTTTCTTTCGATTTAGTTGTGTGGAATGAAATTAATTTTATTTTTTAGAATTATTAAATTATTTTAATTGGTTTCAAAGCATGTCATAAGCATCACTTCTTAAATATATATTTGAATGAATTCACAATAAGTTACTTTTCATCTCTCCTTAAACACAGGAAAAATGAATTTATTTCCTGTATAAAAAATTATTTTTTAATAGGTTTTAAAGTATGTCATAAAAATCACTTCTTAAATATACATTTGAATGCATTCACAAGAAGTTACTTTTCATCTCTCCTTAGATAGTAAAAAAAATGAATTTCTTTCCTGTATAAAAAAGAACATCCAAGCACTCATTTTTATGACGTGCAAAGCAGACTTAAAGTAGCATAAACACCTTCTCTCCCAGCAAAAAAATACCTGACCAAGATCCGTAAAATCACCTATATTGTTCGGCACGAATGCCTTCAAATTGAGGTGAAAAAGGCATTTTTTTAACATTGGCTTGTCATAGGAGAGAAGGTGTTTATGCTACTTTAAGTCTGCTTTGCACGTCATAAAAATGAGTGCTTGGATGTTCTTTTTTATATAGGAAAGCAATTCATTTTTGTTACTATCTAAGGAGAGATGAAAAGTAACTTCTTGTGAATGCATTCAAATGTATATTTAAGAAGTGATTTTTATGACATACTTTAAAACCTATTAAAAAATAATTTTGTATACAGGAAATAAATTCATTTTTCCTGTGTTTAAGGAGAGATGAAAAGTAACTTATTGTGAATTCATTCAAATATATATTTAAGAAGTGATGCTTATGACATGCTTTGAAACCAATTAAAAGAATTTAATAATTCTAAAAAATAAAATTAATTTCATTCCGCACAACTAAATCGAAAGAAAGCTAGAAAAAGGTTTCGTTCGTTTTTGTTGCGCAGAATTTGGTTAGCCATTTAATTACATTTTAGTTTTATTTAAAATAAAATAAATAATACGGAATTCAAGTTTTCTTAAAGAGATCGATATTTAAAAGTTATATAAAGTACATTTTTAATTCATTAATTATGAAGTACAGGTAACATATTAAAAGTAATTTAAATTATTTTTTATAAAAAGAGAACATATTGCAATGGATTGTCAGTATGTTTTAAACATTTATTATTTAAGCCCCTGCAAAAAAAGAAGTCTATTCTCCAATAAATAATATAAACAGATCCACGTGCAAAATAACAGTTTTACGATACACAAAAACGCTGAATTGGGGAAATTCTCTACAGAGTTTGTGGGACGTCTTGTAAAATGAAGTAGTGTACGAATCAAAAACAAACAACTGACAACTCTGATACTGTTGAAAAATTTTGAAGTTTTTTGTTTTTGATTCGTGCACTACTTTGCACATTTTTGTGTATCGTGAAAGTGTTATTGTGCATGTGGAGCTGATTATGTTGTGCTATTAAAGATTTTTTTTTTATTTTAAAGCAGCGAGGTTGTATGAGTAGAGTTATTTTTTTTTTTTTTTTGCTGGGGTGTTGAACAAAAAGTTTGTTTACGGTAAATTTTTGCAAATTATTTCATTAGATTTTAAATTTTGTAATATTTACAAAATTTTTTCAGAGATCAATATTTAAAAAAAACATATACATTTTTAAAACATAAATAAAGATGTAAAATTGGTTTTATTAGCAAAAGAAGCATATAAATTAATTGTAAGTAAAAAATATATTTTAAAAATATATCCTGGTTCATATTTAATTATAATTATAGGAACGAAGTTGTGTTATGAATTATCAAATGCTGCGTTATCTAAAAGTGCTGTAATTTCAAACAAATTAATGGATATATCAATCACGCAATCCTACATCTTTGGCCAAATGGCAGATACTATGAAGTTTTAAAGAATGCATCCCCTCCAAATATAAAAAGGTATCTACATAGTCTGAATCTAAAAAGATGGGATCTAATATTTATTCTTCGTATAGGGAAGACGTATTGAATTAAAAAATCAACAAGTAAGCTGTAAATATATGATTTAATCACCAATCCAACACATAATTCCAACCCACTGATAAATAAGCTTCGTTTCACTGAAAGTACTTTGTCGGGATACACGACCCGCCTTTTTAAAAGAAATGTTTAAAAAAATTTTAAAATCAAAAAATGTTTTCTTTACTAAATAATAATAATAAAAAATTATAACTAGCTTTAAACTTTTCTAAAATAAATTTTAGCAAACAAGTAATACAAAAAAGTATTTTTAATTTTATAAAATTAAATATTTTTAATCGTATGAAAAGAAATATCGAATCCATTTTAAAGCTATAGTTTTTAATTAATGGCATTTTGGAAGTCATTTAAAATAGGTTTATTTGAAGTCATAAATCAGCATATATAGCTACTTTATATGCACTGAAAAATGCATTCTTGTAGAATGCATTCGTTTTTTTTTTTTTGCTGGGCTCCTATGACAAGCCAATGTTAAAAAAATGCCTTTTTCACCTCAATTTGAA
This sequence comes from Leucophora obtusa, assembly GCA_949987735.1. Taxonomy (NCBI): domain Eukaryota; kingdom Metazoa; phylum Arthropoda; class Insecta; order Diptera; family Anthomyiidae; genus Leucophora; species Leucophora obtusa. The sequence continues at coordinate 32,255,130 of OX465296.1, read as the reverse complement.
GGCATTCGTGCCGAACAATATAGGTGATTTTACGGATCTTGGTCAGGTATTTTTTTGCTGGGAATAGTAGTCTTGTGAAATCTGGTGAAAAAGTGACATTTTAAGTTTATTGAGATTGAGTCTTTCCTAAAAAATAAAAAAAATTGTTAGTTTTCAAAGTTAAAATTACGATTTGAGGCCTTTATAGTTCGAGTGTAATTTTCTCGCGTGTCAGTTAAGCCTTTCAATAATTGACAGCAGTGTAAATATTTTTGTTACAAGAAGGTGTACACTTATGGGAGGCACTAAAAATAAATTTTTGATACGAAAATTAAAAGAAAATCATTGTATTGAATAAACATTACAGTAATAAAATAATTACTAACCCCTCAATTCATAAATGCTTTGTAAAGTTATATCAGGTTTACAAAACGTCATTTTCATACAAAATTTGTTCAATAAACCTCCTATAATTTTAAAAAGCGTTTATGAATTTGGGGGTACATTTTTTATAAGAATTATAAAATGGTTATATACATAAATTTCAAAGCCAACTGACCAAAAGTTGGAAGCACCTAAATGAATTTCAAAAATTCAATAACATCCCAAGAAACATTTTTACGGACTCTCCGGCACGTACGGATTCATGAATCCGGCTTTTACGGCACGTTAACTGTCCCTAATGTACGTATCCGTCAATGCTTGTACGTATACGGAACATTAACGGACCATATAAATGGATTTTCGAACACAATACGTTTTAACTCCGTATTGGTGTCTCCGTTTCCGTACCTTTAAATACGGATTTCATCGGTTTGTTTACAAAATAAAAAAATTTTTGTTAAGTCGGTGAAAATAAATTTTGAAGTAAATTTTGAAGTAATATATTATTATAATGGGAATATATGGAGAATACAGGGAATTCTTTCTATCACACCATTAATCAAACAACATCAAGTAACAAGGTAAGATTTATGAAACTTAATGTTTCACAATGTTTTGTGTATAACATGTGAGAATTTGCATCGTGTACACAGTCAATTAAACCATAACTAATTTATTGTCACTTTTCCATATAGATGTTGGATTTTACTCCGGGTCGCTAAGCGCTGGATAGATAGGTAGACCGAGCTGGATGTGCTAAATATTGTAATTATAAATAATAATTATTAATAAATTTATAAAAAAGAAAAAAAAGTACTTTGTATTGAAAATAATAAACATATGGTCTATTTTTTTTAAAAAATCGGTAGGATATGGACAAGGAAATACTCCGTTATTACACGACATAACGGTCCGGAAACGGTCCGGCAATGACGGACTTTCAGCGGACTAGTCCGTTTTTTACATGACATAACGGTCCGTAAACGGTCCGTCATTGACGGACTTTAAACAGACTTGTCCGTTTTTAACACGACATACCGGTCCGTAAATGGTCCGTCATTGACGGATTTTCAACGGATTCGAATCAGTTTCGATGTTCCTTATGTTCCGTTTTCTGTTCCGTATACGGATCCAGAAAACGGTACGTATACGGAGTTGGATTCCGTTTATGACGGACCGAAAACGGTGCGTAAACGGAACGAATTGTTTGTTGGGATTCAATAGTTCGCTACTGAGAGGTCTAAATTCTTTCTAAATTACAAAAAGAGCCACTGCTCAAAATTGTCTACTAAAAGTGGTGTCCCCTATCTAGAATGACCATTGTTAGTAGGCTGTGCTGTATTTAGCTGATTTTTAGCAAATTTTGTCCACGCAAAATTCAGTTGTTATTCTTTTTTTCAACAATGACAACACTACTTTTTTAAATGATTATTCGCGTATAGGTACGTTAAAACCTCAAAAATGTTTATCTAAGACAAAAACTTACAAAAACGCGGCCAGTAGAGTAAAAAATACAATATTTTTGGGCAGCAGATTTTTAGCATATTTTTATGTGTGGTAATTTAGCAGATTTTTAGCATAATGCATATTTCAACAATTTTTTAATTTTTTATTTGGCTTATTTTACTTTTTTTCCATTTAGCAGAATTGAGCATATTTTTTTGGTGATTCAGCATATTTTGAACGAAAGTTTTTGGCAACACTGTACATATGTACATCAAAAAAATACCAATAAACAAAACACGCCGTTTTCTTATCAATAGGAAAAGTACAAGTGGAAATTGCAATAAGTTTTATATTGAGCACTAATGACGTATTGCAGAGCTTTGAAGCATTAATTCTAAAAAAACAAAATAACGGTAACGGTATTTTAGGGATGACAATATTTCATTTGTTTCGGTAGCGGTATTTAAAGGGTATTGATATTTCATTTATTTCGGTATCGGTATTTTAGTGGTAGTCAGTTGAAAGGGTTTTGAATTGATAACGGTATTTTAGCGGTATTGCCTGCCAACCCTGCATAAATGTAAACGGCCTGGCCGGTTTACATCGCAAAAACCCAATTATTGCACATATCTTATTTTTTACTCTCATCCTATCCGAAAATGGGAAAATGGCGGGGAACTGTCCATGCATTCTTCTGCGCAATCTACAGGTCGCAAATATTAAGATATTTTGATGAAATTTGGTACACCGACTTATGTCGGCCCAAGGACGAAGCCTATTGATTTTGGTTAAAATCGGTCCATGTTTAGACCTAGTGCCCATATAAAGGTCCCCCAAAATTGTATTGTTTATACGCTGCAGGTCGCAAATATTAATATATTTTGATGAAATGTGGTACACCGTCTTATGTTGACCCAAGGACGAAGCCTGTTGATTTTGGTTAAAATAGGTCCATATTTAGACCTAGTGCCCATATAAGGGTCCCCCCAAAATTATATTGTTTATACGCTGCAGGTCGCAAATATTGAGATATTTTGATGAAATTTGGTACACCTACATATGTCGGCCCAAGGACGAAGCCTATTGATCTTGGTAAAAATCGGTCCATGTTTAGACCTAGGGGCCTTATAAGGGTCCCCCCAAAATTGTATTGTTTATACGCTGCAGGTCGCAAATATTAATATATTTTGATGAAATATGGTACACCGTCTTATGTTGACCCAAGGACGAAGCCTGTTGATTTTGGTTAAAATCGGTCCATATTTAGACCTAGTGCCCATATAAGGGTCCCCCCAAAATTGGCTTGGTTACACGCTGCAGGTCGCAAATATTAAGATATTTTAATGAAATTTGGTTCGCTGACTTACATGGTCCCAAGAACAAAGCCGATAGATTCTAGATAGAATCGGTCCATATTTGGACCCCAGCTTTGAAGAATTAATTCTTTTTGAATGAATTCACTACCAATCGAATTCAATTTTCTCTAGAATTGAATGAATTCCTTTTCTTAAGTAATTCACTGAATTCGTTCAACTGAAAGCGTTCATCAAACAATAAATTCAAAGAATTAATTCCATTGCAATAGTTCTCTTTATTAAATCAAATGAATTAATTCATTGGTGAACGCGTTCAATTTTATAAATCGAACGGAAAAAAAACTGAATTAATTCCTTACTGAATTAATTCACCACAGAATTCGTTCAATTTCATTTTCGTTCAGTGAATTAAAAAAAATAAAATTATTTTTTTTTTTTTTTTTTTTATTTATTTATTTATTTATTTATTTATTTATTTATTTATTTATTTATTTATTTATTTATTTATTTATTCAATAGTTTTTAAGCCCTTAGGGCCAATAAACCAGTAAAGTATAAATGGCATACAAAAATTCATATCTTAAATCTTACGTTCAGTAAATTAAAAAAAAAATAAAATTACGTTCAGTGAATTAAAAAAATTTAAATTACGTTCAGTGAATTAAAAAAGAAAAAAAATACGTTCACTGAATTGAAAAAAAAAATTTTTTTACATTTAATCGAAAAACAAAAATTACGTTCGCTGAATTCAAAGCATGTTTTATGCCGTTCAGTAGAATAAAACATTGTATTGTAAAAACGTATAAATGAAATACGTCATAGTCAAGCATCTATATTTTACTGGGAAGCATAAATTTTTAAAATTAATAGTTATATTTTTTCCAAATTCATCTATATCTGTAAAGTTTTTATTTTTAATAGTAAAAGGCTTTATTTTTTAATCATGTAGGTTGATAAAGTGCATCGGATTTCTCTAACACTTAATATATATATGTAATTTGTTTATTTTTACTAGCGAACGTAATTTTATTTTTTTTAATTCTCTGAACGTAATTTTATTTTTTTTTTTTAATTAACTGAACTAAAATGAAATTGAACGAATTCAGTGGTGAATTAATTCAGTAAGGAATTAATTCACTTTTTTCCGTTCGATTTATAAAATTGAACGCTTCACCAGTGAATTAATTCATTTAATTTAATAAAAAGAACTATAGCAATTGAATTAATTCGTAACAAAATAAATCGAACGAAAACAAATATTGACACAAGTCCCATTTTAACCCGTTCGAATTTCGGATCCAAACATTAGTTGGCTCTTAACCAGACTGGTGTAGGGTATTGTATAGTCGGCATGCCCGACTTTAACCTTTTTACTCATTTTAAATTTAACTTAATTTGTTTATTTATTTGCAATTTTAAAGCCCTGGCCCTATGGTTAAGTTACAAAAACTCCTTAACAAATAGCTTCATATTTATGTATATACGATATTATATTTCAAATCTCATATTTTAATTCAGGTAATTTTTTAAACAGTCTCTACATAGATCGTGTTTAACTAATACACAATTGGTTCAAAATGATTATTTTGAGAACTAGTTCAGAAATTACTAGTTAAAAAAAAACTAGTACTTTTTAGAACTAGTTCGACCATTTGCTACTGGGTAGTTTCAGAAAAATCTGTCAGCTAGTTTTTGAGTTAGAAAGATATTGGTAAGACGTATCCTGACGTTATCCTGTAAGACCTGAAGCAAAAATAGTAACTCATTTTACAAGTAGAGACTCTAAACTAGTACCCGTATTCAAAATGACAAAATGTATGGGAAAGCTGGCAGCTAGTTAGTTAGCATATGATTTGTCATTTTGAATACGAGGGTATATGCGTTATTATCGATAATGTATACCAGTATTGGGATTCTCTAACTTTTTAACGACAAAATTCGGTAGTTAAGTTGTCAGTTTACTATGAAAACTTGCCAAACTACCGAATTTTGTCGTTAAAAAGTTACAGAATTGCCCCTCAGATCGTAAATGTATTTTTGACAATTTTTCAAATATTTTTTTCTGTTTCAAAAAGTTAATTTTTCCAAATTTAGTAAATTTGGACTTGACATCCTTCTGGCTTGAAAATCGTTTCTTGTACAAAAAAAGTTTGACAGCAAAAAAGGAGTTAATTATGTTTTCTATCGATATTATACGAGTATAACCAAAAACTATTTAAGATCAAAGACCGCTTTTGGCGGCCTTGGGCATATCAGCCTTTATATAATCTTAAAAAAAAACTAAAAAATTGGTTGTACGCTAGATCTGGCAAAACAACAGCGTAGTATTTTTGAAGAACAATTTTTGACCAAAATTGTTCGATTAACCGAACAACGATTAATCGATTGAATACCCTACTCTGAATGTACTCAGTTAAGCAGCGTAAGTTGTTTTCGGAACATTTTATTTTTAAATACTTTGTTCCGATTGGTTGATTTTAAAAACATTGATCAATAATATTAAACGTGTATGTTTGCCTTTAAGGTGCACTTAACAACATTGAAAGTGTGTGTGAAAAGATCAATAAAATTGAAATAAATTATATTGATCGTGTGTGCTCGGCTTTAAGAAATCGTAAAATAACAATTGTTAATTTCACAAAAAAAATCGAATGTCATTCTTAAATTGTTTAATCAAGTAATAACAAACCGAATGATCGATTGAATTTCCAAATTGTCAATAGAATGTGTAAGAAATAGAATGAATTCGTAATGATAAAATAGAATGAGACTGAATTCCTTATATTGATTGAATTCTTTATATTTGAATTCGATCAGGATCTAAGCAAGTCCCTCAATTATTATTAACGGCTCTATCGCTGGTTCTGTCTGACATTTCAAGAAGTTGAATTGCAGTTAATGGGTTTAGTTTTTTGGAACAAATAAAGTTTACCGAAATGCTTTAAAAATTAATAAAGATTTGTGCATCGACTAAAGTGGCCACGCTGAGTTAAATGGTGGAATTATTTTTTGTCAGTCACGCCCCTACCAAATCGACATGTCTCAATAACGATTTACTCCAAAAAGACTTTCCGCATGACCGGCATTCGGCCGGGCTTAAGTGCTTTTACCTCTGGGGTATGTGCAACACCGGCTTCCACTTCGTTAAACTTTGTTTAGACCATAAAACTTAACCCATCACCCCCTATTAAAGTATCTTGGAAAGTAGGCCAGACCCAGTTAACAGAGTATGAAATGCATGCATACTCTTTTCTATGCTCGTTGATTCACTCGAATGAATTTCCTGCGATTGTTTAAATATTAATTCATTCCTTTTAAAAGGAAATCGAAGGGTATTTTTAGGCAATTGATTCAAAATAGAATTCATTCCTCGAAGCTCTAATTTTATTACTTTGTTTTAAAACTTATTAAAAATTGTATTGGACTGTAGAAATTAGTATGGATATTTTTAAGGTTCCTCTCATTTTAAATCATAACTTTTGAACCACTAGACCGATTTTGATAAAGCTGCTATAGAGTAAAAAATAACCTAATTAAAAATGATTAAAAATCGTTTTGTGGTCCTTGGAGCCATAATTTTCAAATTCAATCTTTTTTTTCATGAGATAACTTAGAAAAAAGGCTAGCATAACTGGATTCAGGATACTCGAATTAGTTTTTACCCTCCGGGTGGCCCGCTTCCCAGAAAAAATGTCTCCTAATCGAGCGCAGTGTTATCACCGCTAGTTGAAGAGCATTAGAAGGTTAAACGAAAGTATGCACACATTTTACCAGTATTACAAAATATTCTATAATAAATTTTCCATTATTAAAAATTAAAACATGTTAAGAATAACAACAAAAAAAAGCTTTTTTTAATTTATGTATATAATTCAGCAGTTTAGAAAAAATTTTTATCTACTTACACCCCATGTTCCTAAACCCAAAATCGGCATTGTATGACCACTGTTTAAAGTAACATTTGGAACCATTTTGTTGGAAATTAATTTAACTCTGGTGTGAATTGTTTTATTAACAAATGTTAATAGTTTTCTATAACTATTTCTGATAAGACTAATTAATCACTGAATTGATGCCGTGGTTTCCACCCAATTTGAGCGGCAAACTTGTAAAAAATGTACTCATTTAACAGCTGTTTCTGTTTTTATAGCGGTTGTCGTCTTTTAGACGAAGCTTTTAGCAGAAGCTTTTGATCAGTGTTGCCAAGTCTTTTTTAACAAATCCCCCTAAGTTGTCCAAAAAACCCCCTAAATTTGCTCTACCACTAACAAACCATATAACAAACAGAGCTTTAAAGAATTAATTCCATTTTGGAATGAATTCCCAAAAATTTAATTCAATTCTTTAGTTCAAGGAATGAATTCATCAATAAGACATAAGCAGGAATTAATTCCTGTGAATGAATTCAAAGAATTCAAATTTATAGAATGAATTCCCTGACCAAAGCGTAAAGAATTAAAATTAAATAATTCATTCACTAAAGAATTCATTCAACACTATTTAATTCAATTTGAAGTCAAGGAATTCATTCAATTCTAGTTAATTCAACTTCTGGCTAAGTAATTCATTCAACTGTGCACTTAATTCAACTTTTGATCAAGGAATTCATTCAATTCTAGTTAATTCAACTTTTGGTCAAGGAATTCATTCAATTCTAGTTAATTCAACTTTTAGTCAAGGAATTAAATTTATTTCGTTTAATTCCCTAAGGAATTAAATTTTTTCGTTTATTTCCCTAGGAATTAAATTTTTTTGTTTAATTCCCTAGGAATTGAAAACTTAATTCAGGGAATTAAACGAAAAAAATTTAATTCCTTAGGGAATTAAACGAATTAAATTTAATTCCTTGACTAAAAGTTGAATTAACTAGAATTGAATGAATTCCTTGACCAAAAGTTGAATTAACTTGAATGAATTCCTTGACCAAAAGTTGAATTAACTAGAATTGAATGAATTCCTTGACCAAAAGTTGAATTAACTAGAATTGAATGTATTATGTTTGTAAAAGTGGTTTTATAAAAATTGTTAATAATTTATTCAATTCAAAAAATTTACAAATTAAAAGTTATTTGGAAAAATTCTATAAAAAAAATCCAAGGCAACTATTAATAATAATTATCCAAACTTTTCAAAGTTCACACAGTGGGTCTCAATACATATCAGAATGAATTCCTTTACCAAAAGTTTAATCAACTAGAATTGAATGAATTCCTTGTTGAATGAATTCATAAAATTTTATGAAGGCATTAGAAAAAAATGAACGAATTCCTTTAATATAAATCGAATGAAAAAAGAGGAATGCATTCAATTCCTTAAGTTTGGTCAGGGAATTCATTCCCAAAATATAAATTCAGTTCAAAAAAAGGGAATTAGGGAATTAATTCTTCGAAGCTCTGATAACAAACATCCCCTTAAAATAAATTTTCCCAAAATTCAGCAATTTCCTAAGTTTTTATTTCAAATTATTTTTAGTAAATGCAAATAATTGATTTTTTATTTCTAATACTACATTTATACCTGAGCAAAAACTACCTGGTTTTTGGGTCTTGTAGTTTTTAACTTGTCAAAACGCATACAAAAAAACTATCAAAAACTAGTTTCATACAAAAACTAAGTGGTTTTTGCTCAAGTATAAATGTAGTGTAAAGTAAAAAACTTCGTTATATTTTAGCTGGTTTTCTTTTCTTTCCTAGTCACAGTCTAAAATTTTTCAACTTCAAAAATATGTAGGCTAAAAGAAAATAAAAATTGATGTGAAAAACTATCAACAATTTGGCAAAACCAATCATCGAACTCTAAAATTTAATTGGTTTTTAAGGCAAAACTGCCCCTAAAATGATTTTCTTATCTCCCAAATTTCTCCCTAACCTAGTGTCTTGACATGCAATAAAATGATAGCAAGCAATTGTCAAAATGCTCTCATCTCTAGTGAAGACACTCAATTTCAATTTTATTGCAATATCATGATATCGCTGACATGCCATCGGCTCTTGCAATGATGCCTGCCATCAAATGTCACTTTTCGTTTTAATTTTAATTTTGTAACAAAAAAACAAAAGAAAATTTGGGAAAAAAGAATGGAAACGTGTTTACTTTTTTATTATTTATAGATAAAAATTAATGTTTGATAAAATTTTGTGTTTTTCGAAGAAAAATCTATGATATTTCTTAGCCATGAAATGGTCAAGTGTTCTCCACCACTTTGCAATGGATATCATTTTGACATTTCTCTGCAATGGTTTTGACATTTCATATCATATAATTTATTGCATTTGAAGACACCGGCTAACAAATTGATGCCCCTAAAATTTGATCTCCATGAATTTACAAGATCCAAGTACTTGAGTTAACAAGATGCAAGTACTTGAGTTAACAAGATCCAATACTTGAGTTAACAAGAGCTAACGAGTAATCGTTAGACTTGTTAACATTTCTGAGCACGTGGTCAAAACACATGTGGTGCTATAAATGTAAACAAAACGCACGTGGTGCTCTAAAATGTAAACAAAAGCATGTGGTGCCTAGATATGTAAACAAGTTCAGTTCAGTAGTCGCCGTCGTTCAGACAAGTTCGTTTTTTCTAATGCAGTCTAACACTTTTTGTGCTAGCTGCTATAATGCAGTCGGTAGTGTTTCTATTAAATGTATAATTTGCAGTGGACATTTTCATCAAAAATGTTCTGGTGTTGATAATGATTATAACTTTAATCTATTAAAATCTTCGAATAATATTGTTTACAAATGCAATAAATGTGCTGGAAATCCTAATGATTTAATTACTATTGTGTCAATTTTGTCGAATGAGATAAAGGAATTAAAAACACAATTCCAGGCCTATATGAACAAAAACAATGTAATTGAGAGTGGTTTTTTAACAAACAAAAACAAACATGCCGAAACAGGTTCTTCGAAAAATAACACAAAACAAAAAGGTCGTTCAACTTTGCCAGATTCTTTTTCAACAAATTCTGCCAATCGTTACTCTTTCAATGTTTCTAAAGCCGCCTACACACTAGGGAACATACTTGAAAAAAGAGAGCATTTTTTGTGAATGTGTGAGTGCGTTTGTGAGTGTGTGCGTGTTGAGAGCGTGCATTTCGTGTTTACAAAATTTTTTGATATTTTTTGTTCCCTCAACCATGTTCCCTAGTGTGTAGGCAGCTTAATGATCAAGTTGATGTCAATGCTGTTGTTGTTGGTAATGCACATGATTGTCATAATGCTGTAGTTGTTGCTGCTGAACCAAGTAATCATACAGGTGCACGTATACGGAGAGCCAGTATTTGTTGTTCGCAAAAGTCTGACGACGATTGTTATAATGATATTGTTGCTTCTAAACCAAGTGATGTTAATTTTAATGTTTTCAAGGCCAATAGTTCACGTAAAAGAAGAGACAGTATTTGTTATTCTGACAATACTGATACTGCTGCTACTGCATGCTCTAAAGTAGACAGTGACATCCCAATAAACAATTCTGAATGGATGAAAGTAAACTCAAAAAGAAAGCGCAAACATGTTGTTTTTGGGCACAATAACAACAATGAATTGGAAGTTATTGAAAATAAAAAATGGGTTCATTTGTCCTCATTTAAGCCGAGTGTAACAGCTGAACATATAATGGAATATATTGCGAAACATGCTAATATTAAAAAAATCCATTTACAATGCTATAAATTGGTCAAAAGGGATACTGATTTGAATTTGATAAAGAAAATTTCATTTAAAATTGGGATCTCTGCTAAATTCTATAATGAACTTTTAAAGCCTTCCTTGTGGCCTGTAAATGTAAGGGTGCGACCATTCCAGCTTTATCAAAAGCCTTTAGTTTTAAAATAATTATAAATATTAGTTTTATATTTAATCATAGTCTGTAAGGAAATTATGTTCCATAGACTGAATAAAGAAAATGAAAAATGAAATGAAACAAAAGCACGTGGTATTCGAAAATTTTACGAAATAACTTAAAAGTATGTATATGTATATATACAAATAAAATTTTAATAAAATCATGACTATTTCAGGCATGTTTTGTAAGTCCAGATTTAGGAAAATATAGTGGAAATTATTTCTGAAAATTTCAGACCTCAACATCTCTCCCGCTATTTTTGATAGGTTGGTACAACCAATAGGTTGGTTTTTTTGAAAAATAAATTTTTTTGATAAATTCTCTACAAAAACTGGAGTCTTGTAATAGCTCGGATTGCAGAATCTAAAAGAGGATACAGTTAGAAATTTTTCTGTATATCACATGTACCCCGATCCACCCCACGATGGGCACTATAACCCAACAAGATTTGGCTTATTAAGTTTGGTATATAAATTTTTCTTTGAAAAAATACATTTTTTTGAAAAATTCTCTACAAAACCTGGAGTCTTGTAATAGCTTAGAGTATGCAGAATCTAAAGGAGGATAAAATTAGAAACTTTTCTGTATATCACAAGTACCCCGACCTGCGCCACGATGGGCACTATAACCCAACAAGATTTGGCTTATTAAGGTTGGTACATAAAATTTTTTTGTTGAAAAAAAATACATTTTTTTTTGCAAAATTCTCTACAAAATCTGAGCCTTCTAATAGCTCGGAGATTGCAGAATCTAAAACAGGATACAATTAGAAATTTTTCTGTATATCTCATGTACCCTGACCCGCCCGGTGATGGGCACTATAACCCAATAAGGTTTGGCTTATTAAGGTTGGCATGTAAAATTTTTCTTAGAAAAATACATTCTTTTAAAAAATTCTCAACAAAAAACGGAGTCCTATAATAGCCCGCAGATTGCAGAATCTAAAAGAGGATATAATTAGAATTTTTCTGTATATCACATGTACCCTGACCCGCATCCGATGGTCACTATAACCCAACAAGATTTGACTTAATAAGGTTGGTATATAAATTTTTTTTTTTGAAAAAATACATTTTTTTAAATTCTCTACAAAGCTATTACAAGACTCCAGTTTTTGTAGATAATTTTTCAAAAAAAAAAATTTATATACCAAACTTAATAAGCCAAACCTTGTTGGGTTATAGGTCCCATAGTGGGGCGTGTTAGGTTACATGTGATACACAGAAAAATTTCCAATTATATTCTTTTTTAGATTCTGCAATCTCCGAGCTATTACAAGACTCCAGATTTTGTAGAGAATTTTTCAAAAAAATGTATTTTTTGTAAAAAAAAAATTATTATATACCAACCTTAATAATCCAAATCTTGTTGGGTTATAGTGCCCATCGTGGGGCGGGTCGGGGTACATATTATATACAGAAAAATTTTTAACCGTATCGTCTTTTAGATTCTGCAATCTCCGAGCTATTACAAGACTCCAGTGTTTGTAGAGAGTTTTTCAAAAAAATGTATTTTTTCAAAAAAAAAATTTATATACCAAACTTAATAATCCTAATCTTGTTGGGTTATAGTGCCCATCATGGGGCGGGTCGGGATACATGTCATACACAGAAAAATTTCTAATTGTATCCACTTTTAGATTCTGCAATCTCCGAGCTATTACAAGACTCCATTTTTTGTAGAGAATTTATCAAAACAGTTTATTTAAATGAATGTTCTTTTAGTTTGTCTTTAAATCATAAATTTTTATTCTTTGTAATTTACTTGTAAAAATTGTACCATCTTTCTTTAATTTGAAAAATAATTTAAACAGAAAGTGATATTAATTTATGATCTAAAGCCAAACTAAATGAACATTCATTTACCAAAATAAGAGATCAACTAAATATTCCCCTCATTCAAAAGTTTATTTTTTCAAAAAAAAATTTTATATACCAAACTTAATAAGCCAAACCTTGTTGGGTTATAGGTCCCATCGTGGGGCGGGTCAGGGTACATGTGATACACAGAAAAATTTCCAATTATATTCTCTTTTAGATTCTGCAATCTCCGAGCTATTACAAGACTCCAGATTTTGTAGAGAATTTTTCAAAAAAATGTATTTTTTGTAAAAAAAAAAAATTTATATACCAACCTTAATAATCCAAATCTTGTTGGGTTATAGTGCCCATCGTGGGGCGGGTCGGGGTACATATTATATACAGAAAAATTTTTAACCGTATCGTCTTTTAGATTCTGCAATCTCCGAGCTATTACAAGACTCCAGTTTTTGTAGAGAGTTTTTCAAAAAAATGTATTTTTTCAAAAAAAAAATTTATATACCAAACTTAATAAGCCTAATCTTGTTGGGTTATAGTGCCCATCATGGGGCGGGTCGGGATACATGTCATACACAGAAAAATTTCTAATTGTATCCACTTTTAGATTCTGCAATCTTCGAGCTATTACAAGACTCCATTTTTTGTAGAGAATTTATCAAAACAGTTTATTTAAATGAATGTTCTTTTAGTTTGTCTTTAAATCATAAATTTTTATTCTTTGTAATTTACTTGTAAAAATTGTACCATCTTTCTTTAATTTGAAAAATAATTTAAACAGAAAGTGATATTAATTTATGATCTAAAGTCAAACTAAATGAACATTCATTTACCAAAATAAGAGATAAACTAAATATTCCCCTCATTCAAAAGTTTATTTTTTCAAAAAAAAATTTTATATACCAAACTTAATAAGCCAAACCTTGTTGGGTTATAGGTCCCATCGTGGGGCGGGTCAGGGTATATGTGATACACAGAAAAATTTCCAATTATATTCTCTTTTAGATTCAGCAATCTCCGAGCTATTACAAGACTCCAGATTTTGTAGAGAATTTTTCAAAAAAATGTATTTTTTGTAAAAAAAAAAAATTTATATACCAACCTTAATAATCCAAATCTTGTTGGGTTATAGTGCCCATCGTGGGGCGGGTCGGGGTACATATTATATACAGAAAAATTTTTAACCGTATCGTCTTTTAGATTCTGTAATCTCCGAGCTATTACAAGACTCCAGTTTTTGTAGAGAATTTTTCAAAAAAATGTATTTTTTGTAAAAAAAAAAATTATATACCAACCTTAATAAGCCAAATCTTGTTGGGTTATAGTGCCCATCATGGGGCGGTTCGGGGTACATGTCATACACAGAAAAGTTTCTAATTATATCCTCTTTTAGATTCTGCAATCTCCGAGCTATTACAAGACTCCATTTTTTGTAGAGAATTTATCAAAACAGTTTATTTACATGAATGTTCTTTTAGTTTGTCTTTAGATCATAAATTTTTATTCTTTGTAATTTACTTGTAAAAATTGTACTATCTTTCTTTAATTTGAAAAATAATTTAAACAGAAAGTGATATTAATTTATGATCTAAAGTCAAACTAAATGAACATTCATTTACCAAAATAAGAGATCAACTAAATATTCCCCTCATTCAAAAGTTTATTTTTTCAAAAAAAAATTTTATATACCAAACTTAATAAGCCAAATCTTGTTGGGTTATAGTGCTCAGCGTGGGGCGGGTCGGGATATATGTGATATACAGAAAAATTTCTAATTGTATCTTCTTTTAGATTCTGTAATCTCCAAGCTTTTACAATACTCCAGTTTTTGTATAGAATTTTTCAAAACAATGTATTCTTTCAAAAACAAAATTTTATATACCAACCCTAATAAGCCAAAACTTGTTGGGTTATAGTGCCCATCGTAGGGCGGATCCAAGTACATGTGATATACAGAAAAATTTCTAATTATATCCTCTTTTAGATTTTGCAATCTCCGGACTATTACAAGACTCCAATTTTTGTAGAGAATATTTCAAAGAAATGTATTTTTTGTAAAAAAAAAATTTATATACCAACCTTAGTAAGCCAAATCTTGTTGGGTTATAGTGCCCATCGTGGGGCGGGTCAGACTACATGTGATTTACAGAAAAATTTCTAATTGTGTCGTCTTTTAGATTCTGCAATCTCCGAGCTATAACAAGACTCCAGGTTTTGTAGAGAATTTTTCAAAAAAATGTATTTTTTCAACAAAAAAAAAAAGTAACATAAGAAAAACAGTAACATCGACACACACGATGAAAAATTGAGTTTGGAAACACAAAATATCAAAAAATGTTGATAACAATAACTATACAAAAAAACTTGGTAAATATTTTATTTATATTTATTAAACGTAAGCTATATTTTATTTTTTGATTTATATTAAATTATTTAGCTCTTTCCTTCTCCCTTACTGGTATTAATAATTGGATACAAATTAAAGCATTATAATCTTCATTTTTGTTTTAAAATATTAAATTTGGAAAACTATTTAATTACAATATAAAAACTAATGTTTTACCATTCCAAACAAAGCATTGTCAGCCTGTCCTATTGTAATCCTAATTCCTTTTCCAGTCTCAATCGTTGGGCGATATAAATATATTGAAATATGTATTAGCCCATATTTAATTAACATTCTAAATTTATTGATTAGCCTACTGTAAAGATCATATGTTAACCTTTTGACATTTCTACTATTGTAATTTAACATTCCTTTTAACCCTCTCTCTTCCGGTTTAACTCTTGTAGCAATAAGAAGTATATTTTAATAAATTTGAATTAAACTCAAACATCTTAGTGTCTTTATTCAAAATAACAGCCTTCAAGCCTAAAACATGTTAATCACCCCTAAATTGTGACTGCAACTATGAAAACATTCAGTACATTATGGATATTCGGCCATATTATGGATAATATTTCATAAACGCTTTGTAAAATTGTAGGAGGCTTATTGAACAAATTTTGTATGTAAATGACGTTTTGTAAACCTGCTATAACTTTACAAAGCATTTATGAATTGAGGGGTTAAACTGCAATGCAAATAACAATAAAAGTTATTAACTATTTTATTTTGATTATATAATAGTTTTACTAACCGATAAGTTGTAGGTGAACCCATTGATGAAAATGTGGACGATAAATTTGTAAACGCCCCGATAGTTGTGTCTTATGTGAATATAAAGCCATATCCGATTGAGATTGTCCATCAGCTTTACCCACCGACAATTTCATAGACATTTAGCATAAAATTTTATATATTTTTTTTTTTTTCATTTTTCTAACTTTTTTCACTTTTGGCATCTTTCGCCATATTGTTTTATCTTCTTTATTTTTTTTTTTAACAATTTTCAACTTTGGCAATTTTAATGCTATTTTTAGGAATTATACACATTTTACAAACATCTGGCCACAAATAAATGAATTGTAAAAATTCCTAAGTTTATTTTGGGTCTCGTATATGAAATTTTTTATCATTTTCCCATAATGTAACTAAATATTGACAATTTTTTATATTGTTACGTTTTTATCTTTTAAAAACGTTTTTTTATTTCCCTTAAATAAACCGGATTCTTTTCTATTGCAATCAAAATAACCAGTTCCAACGCTGACACCAATTGTTGCGTTTTACCTTATAAAACGTTCGTTTATCTCCCTTATGCGGCCTATAGACTACTCAAGTTACTTGCACAATAATGAGTTTATGCAGGTCAGTTGAATAGTGTGTGGCCTGGTTTGTGTACTTGTACAAGTATATTTTTAGACTTGAGTAAAAATCAAAACGATTTTGATTTTTACGCAATATTTTAGAAACTGTGCAAGTCATTTGCGCAGTGTATGCTGAAATTAGCACAGTTCAGCAGTAATTTTTGAAGAGTGAACATCATAAATACGGATAAAAAAATTAAAAGTGTGAATAAACGTAAAGTAAAAAATGTTAATATAAATTTATTAACATCGCCAACGAATTTCAGGTATTTTGGCCTGCGCAAAGTGTAAAATAAAGCTTTTAAAGACTAATATTTTCTCATAGCAACAACAATCCGCTACATGTTTCTGCTGCTGTGTGTGAATTAAAATGAATATTGCACAGTTTACTTCAATGGTGTGTGGCGAGTAAGGTGACTTGAACAAACTCGTTATTGTGCAAGTGACTTGCATGGTCTATTTGCCGCATTAAGATAAACCGTTCTCGTGCTGTCACATCGATATTAACAGCCAATTATAATAACCAAAACACGAACACACTTAAGTTTGAAATAGCTTAGACACTCTTATTTATTTACACACAATTACTTATTTATAAACTCTCTCTATTATGACCATTACTAGAGCGCTACTTATAATTAAATCTAGTACTACGTTGCCAGATTGATGTATTTTGTCCATCCCGTTTCTTGGGCTATTTTCTTCTAGAAAAGTCCAGAGTTTTCTATACTAGGCCAAGTCATTTTCGTAACAATATATATAAGAAAAGAAATTGATTTAACATAATGTACAAAAGAATTTATAATGTACCAATAAAATATTATATTATTAGGTAATTTTAAAAATTGAAGCGTTCGATTTAAACTAACAAGGAAAGACTCCCAACGCGGACCGACAGATCTTTATGAGCTTATATGATATGATATATACATGCAAAAAACTAGAGAAAAGAAAGAACGATTTCCTACAGAAAAAAAATTTTATATAAAATTACCTACACGCAAAAAATAAAAAGGGGGAAATCACATAAAATAAGGGTATAAGTTACCTAGTTTTAGTATGTATTATAGCGCTACCCAAGTTTTGGGTATAACTTATATAATATGCTTGGTATAAAATAAGAAAACAAAAACTAACAATAACTATACAAAAACAAACTTGGTAAATATTTGTTATTCTGTTTTTGGAATTGGTAGCACTAATTTATTAAAATTAAGCCATATTTTATTTATTAATTTATGTTAAATTATTTAGCTCTTTCCTTCACGCTTATTAAAACAATTTGATTAATTTATTTAATTATTTATTTTATAATTATCACTGGTATTAACAGTGAGCAGAGCTTTGAAAAATTAATTCCTTAATTAAATTTTTCAATTCTGAATAAAAAATTCTATGAATTAATTCACTAAGCACCATATATTGAATGGAATTAATTCATATTTGCTTTCGTTCGATTTATTTTGTTACGAATTAATTCAATTGCAATAGTTCTTTTTATTAAATCAAATGAACTAATTCACCGGTGAACGCGTTCAATTTTATAAATCGAACGGAAAAAAAAGTGAATTAATTCCTTACTGAATTAATTCACCACTGAATTCATTCAATTTCATATTCATTCAGTGAATTAAAAAAATAAAATTACATTCAGTGAATTAAAAAAAAAAATAAAATTACATTCAGTGAATTAAAAAAAAAAATAATAAGTTCACTGAATTGAAAAAAAAATAAAATAAGTTCACTGAATTGAAAAAAAAAAAATAAATAAAAAAAAACGAACTGGCCATTAAAACAGAATAGAAATAAATAAAAGCTGTTTTCTAGTAAATAAAAAACAGCCGTTTCCTAAATGGAAGGAATTTGTGAAATTGAAACAAACATCCTGTTATTCCCCGTCTTGTTAAGTTTGCTGTCGTGATATTTGTTTTGTTAAGCTGCCTACACACTAGGGAACATGGTTGAGGAAACAAAAAATATCAAAAAATTTTGTAAACACGAAATGCACGCTCTCAACACGCACACACACACAAACTCACTCACACATTCACAAAAAATGCTCTCTTTTTCTAAGTATGTTCCCTAGTGTGTAGGCAGCTTTAAAAGTAGAGTTGGGCTTAATCGTTCTTTTTGGTGACTCGGTCTTATCGTTCAATAAAATTCATTGAACTAGTTCGTTCAAATCGTTCTTTTTTGGTATCGTTCTTTTTTGTCATGAGCTGTGTCTGAACAGTGATTCGTGAACGGTGTCCTTCGTTCGACAATTTATTGGCGCACATGTTACAAGTTTATATTAATTTTATTGTGCATAGACTAATAGCGTCAGAAAATTACAATTTCATTAAAAATTTTAAATTATTAAGAAAAACATTTAATTCTGTAATAAAATTAATAAGAAAGGGATACAAATTTTCTATGACTAAAAAAAAGAACGAAATGAACGATCGAACGAAAAGAACGAATAATGGTGAACGATGTCATATCGTTCAATTAAATGAACCGTTCAAATGAACTAGTTCGTTCATGAACGACACAACTCTAGTTAAAAGCTTGTGTTGAATTTTGATACTAGAAATGTTTGTTTTTTATTTCAATTAAAAAATAGTTTTTATATTTAAAAAACACAAATAAACTACAGGCACATCAAAATGTAAAATATTCGAAACATAAAGAATATCGAAGAAAATGAGAATCAATCTAGCTGAATACAATAGAATATGATCATGTGAAAACTAATAAAAGTTGAAAGTGTATGATTGTTCCCAGTTAAAATAAAAATGGATCACATATTGCCGAATTCAACACTTGAAGTTACCCCTGATCCCTGGTCACCTTTACATGAATCAGCTTCAAAGGGCTATGATATGAACTTATTAAAATTGCTTAAAAGGACTAAACAACCATTGCTTTGGAAAGACTGTAAAAGCGGAAATACCCCACTACACGAAGCTGCTAAAAATGGATATAGTCGATGTTTAATTATATTATGCGACTTTATTGATCATATACAAATCAAAACTCATATCGATATAAAAAATAACGATGGTTTTACTGCTTTACACTTGGCCGCACAAAATGGACATAACCAATGTTGTCGTGAGTTATTAATGAGGGATTCAAGTCCAAATATTTGTAATAATTATGGAGACACACCATTACATACAGCCTGTCGTTATGGCCATGCAGGTGTAACACGGATATTACTATCGGCCTTTTCAAATCCGCAACTACAAAACAACAATGGAGATACTCCGTTACATATAACCTGTGCAATGGGAAAACGAAAATTGACCAAAATTCTCCTACAGACCACCTATACAAAACCACAGCAAATAAAAAACGTACAGAATGAAACACCTTATGAAATAGCCAAGCGTAAAAATCTTAAAGACATTTTATGTATACTTCAATCTTCCAAATCTAATGTTGTCGAAGAAAACATACAACATTGCAAATTGAATTTATTTTCCAATGATGTAGTATTTTCACCTTATGGTTGTCAATTATTACCCGAAACTAGATCGATTTTCCTAACAAATGATCATTTACCTAAATTGGCATTAAAAAGTGGTGAACAATATTATTTTGATCTTGCTGGCAATTTACAAAAAGGACCTAAATGTATTACGAATAAATGTTATTGTAAACCTTTAATAAGTAAGTAAAGTTGAAGGAAGCAGTAAAATAACTATAATAATGATAAATTTTAGGATAAATGTTCTTTATAAACTCGAATTACATTAATTTTTAAATAAATGGAACTTAACAAAGAAAATTTTAAAACCAACGGTTTTTGTTTATTCCATTTAAATGAGTATTACGTCCAAATATTGAAATTGATAGAAAAGTATTATTAAAAATATATTTGTCCTTGTAATTTTCTATTAATAAACTAAAAAAGCAAAGCATCATATTGTTAGAGCGACTGACATGTGGTAACACACACATATTTTTTTTGCGGAAATTTATAACGATTTCATTTGAAAATATTTATCATCAATATAACGACAAAATTGTACTAATGGTTTAAATTTTTGTACTATTTGAGCCAAAACCATATTAGGTAAATTAATTGTAAGTACAGAGAATAAATGACCAAAAACAATTGCATCCAATTCGCAGGGTTTTTCACCATAAAAGAAAGGTCCTTCGGTTTCTTCCAATTTTAATTGTAAGGTTTCACAACATTTTTCTACCTTCTCTCGTACATCATCTATTTCCATATCATCCCATTGGTAAACTTTGAGTAACTTTTTAGCTTGGCGTCTTTTAAATAAATTTTGCATTTTATTTAGAGGCCATGGAAATACGCAACCATTACGTGGTGCGGTTATTTCATCGTAAACACGATCTATTATAAAACTGATGTATAGTTCAGCCATAGTGAAGATATTTTCAGTTAACGAAACATAGGTGCGCATTTCAGCTTTTTCATCCTCATCTAACCACTGACCGATGGCTTCATTTTTGTGGTCTATATAATTGACAATGGGTTCAAATTCTGCAAATACAAATGCCCCTGCCTTTAGTACGGGTAACTTTGTCATTCTTCCACCCGGCGACATAAATTCAGCATTTGCACACGATCTAACTTCACATTGAAGATTACACATTTTCAGGTATGCCTTGACAGCTAAACAACTGGCATTTTCTGCCAGCAATATTTGTTCTGCCTCATATGGCTGGTAGAGAGTTGCATCTTCTGGCCATGGCTCGCTCATTTGTTCCATTGTATTATATTCGCTTAAGAGTCGTGATTTCTGCATTATAATAGATGTTCAAGGAATCTTTAGATTTTATTAAAATTTAAAAATACATAATTTGTGTATTAAGATTCTTACACAATTATTTTGTTTCTCCCGTGTTTTGGTGTACAGTGGGAATTATAAAAAACCGTATAAAAATGACGTGAACAGAGATACAAGTCTATTGGCGCAAATTCGATGCGCCGCCACCTTTTCTTGGAAGTCTAGCTGCCGCCGAAGTGAGCGTCTACAACCGAAGGAACATTCGTCAGAACATGTGTGTCATTTCTTTTTTACATTTTTTAATACAGACGATGCCACATACAAACGAAACATCAGTTTTGTTTGTTTGTCGAACTGATCAAATATGCGCGGAAGAAAATCAAATTAATTAATTTGTTGTTAATTTTTCATATGCTGCTGTTTTTTAGTTTTATTTTTTAGCTATCACATTTTATGATCCATAATTGTCGAAAATGTTTACATTCATTTATAAAATTAATCAAGTTTTCATTATTTGTAATTGTCGGCATTTCGTCTCTTTTATTTTCTTTAATGCGCAATTACAAAAGCACCTCACAGTACGACTGCTCTCAATGAACTAACACAGTAAACGTCGATACACACGATGGAACATTGAGTTTGGAAACACAAAATATCAAAAAATTTTGAAAACACGAATTATAACCCGATACATTGATACACACGAAGGAACATTCGTCAGAAAATCGGCATTTTCTTTTTCAATTTTAACAATAGAAACGCTTGTTGGTGAAATTGGGTACACGCGGTATGGAACGTGAAACAGAGCTAATATATGCCACTATTGTGAATTGATGAATTGGATGGAGAGTAAACTGCACCAGACGTAATACTTCAACATTTCATTCATAGTTCGAACTATTTCAAGTGATCAACATTTTGTATAACTTTGGAAATTTCTGCTTTTCGCATGAGTTTAAGAACTGTTTTAACCAAAAAATCATATAAATTTATAATTTAACTTTGAATTCAATATACATATTATTTTCTTTATTAAAAAATTTTTTTAATTTTACTGTAATAACATAATTTTTAATTTTAAATTTTTTTTATATAGAATGAAGAAAATCTAATGTCATTTTCAAATTGTTCGGTCAAGTGATTCAAAATCGAATGATCGATTAAATTCCTAAAGGCACATTTACACGCGAGAGAAAACAGTTACAGAATGAGCAAAAACAAACAGATTAATACCAGATGTGAAACCAATGACAGGTCTCACAAAAGTATTCTCGAACCGTATGGGTTTGTTTATATGGAAGTCAAGTCAAAAGGGAGATAACAATATAAAATCTCCATACATTTTGTATTTTGCATTTTTTGTATATATCTGTCTGTTTTTAGATTATTGTGCTTTATCTTTTGTGTTTTTCTTAAATTTTTATCGACGTGAAGAAAACAGAGTAAAAAAAAACAGACTTTTTGTTCCAAGTTGTTTCAAGTTCATGTTGTTTCGCAGAACAATTTTTTTCGTTTCTATTCCAAAACATGTAGTCTGGATGAAACGAGTGATGCCGTATTATTTAATGAAAATGGTAGCATTAATGAGTAAGTAAAAATAATACAGTTTTATCCAACTAAGAATAACTGTAAATTTTAATTTTTTTTTAGCATAAATTTACTTTTTTATTAAGTGTTTGTGTTTTTTTGGTTTTTTAAAGCCTTTTAAAAAGTTTTATATTTGTATTTAAAAACGGTAAGTGAAAAATGTACAATTCAATTTTGTTAATTATTTCTGTTAGTTTTACAAAGTTCTAGTAAAATATGTTTTTGTAAAATATATACAATCCTTGCAAAATATATACATACATGTGTAGCGGAAAATATCCGAAAAAATACATATAAAGGGTTTTTCAATAAGAGCGCTACAAAAGTAAAAAAGTTTAAATAAAACAAAAACGGTTTTTGATATCAATGAAATTCTTTATTCCTTTGAAAGTACGTTCGATGCCATTATGTATGGAAATCGATCTCTTTTGCATGGCCACCACGGGCACGCTTGCAGAAGTCCAGACGCTGAACCCAATTTTCGACGGTTTTCAAGCATAAATCGGCCGATACTGCTGCAATTTCACGTTCGATATTCGTACGAAGTTCATCAATCGTCGCTGGCTTGTTGGCATAGACCATAGATTTGACGTAGCCCCACGCTCAATTGTTGATCTGCTAGGACGATTATGACGACCAAAAATTGGACGTAGCGCTCTTAACGTTGAGGCCACTGACTCCGAATTTCGGTAGTAATTTTTAATCATTTCGACTCGTTGTTGGCTCGTATATCTTTCCATCATGAAATGGCAAACCTTACTGAAGAGAAATGTCAAAAGAGCGGCAAGAAATATGGCGTCGTTTGCTGTCCCTGTCTTTCTACTTTTGTAGCGTCCCTGTTGAACCCTTTATTTTGCTAGAAAATTGTAAAACTTACTTCGAACTTATGTAGTTGTATATTTACATAGCAGTTAGATAAAGTTCACCCTATTTATTCTGCGTGTTGGATTGATAACTGTTATTCGGACTCTACTCCATCGAGAGAAATGGTAGAAAAGTGGATTGCCTACTTTAAACGTGGCCGATGACGCCGAACGCTCTGTTTGCGCAAAATAGGTGGTGATACCGGAAAACATCAAAACAGTTGATCGTTTTGTAAAACTTTAAATTGAAACTTTTTTCCTAAATATATCTCTAAAACTAAAAAATCACTAAAAAATAGCAAAATTATAAAAACTTAAAAAATTTAGCAATAAATCGCCGAAAACTTTCTTAAATAATTGTCGATACATTGCTAAATTTTCCCAACTTTTAAGTTTTCCATAAAAAATATATAAAGCGGAGAATACACGAAGGAACATTCGTGAAGAAAGCCAATTTTTTTAAGAATGTGCATTTGTGTATGTTAATGTGTCGTGTTGAAATTCGTGATATTTTTTTGTTCCCTACTCAATGTTCCTTCGTGTATTCTCATATTTTATCCAGATAAACGAGTTGAAAAATCGCTAGATTTGACGAAAAAATAGCTTAATTGGCAACAGTGCCTTAAATATATCGGAGCAACGTGTCTGCTTATTTTGCATGAAGATTTGGGTGCCGCGTTTGCTCAAAGTGCACCAAAAAAAACAACGTATCGATAATTCTAAGAGGTGTTTTAGGATGTTTCGGCGATGGATGTAACAATGGACGCAACTTGGATCTGCCACATCACTCCAGAGTCGAATCGGCTGTCAGCTGAGTGGACAGCAACTGGCGAACCTCGCCGGAAGAAGCTAAAGACGCAACAGTCAACTGGTAAAGTTATGGCATCAGTATTTTGCGATGCGGTTGGAATTTTGTATACTTACCTTAAAAAAGGCCAGATCACCAATAGCAGCGATCACTACATGTCCCAACTGGTGCGTTTGAAATAGCAAATCGCAAAAAAACTGCCCCATATGAAGAAGAAAAAAGTGCTCTTAAACCAAGATAATGCGCCGTATCACAAGTTGTTGGCAACCATGGCCAAATTGTACGAATAACACTCACTTTCGAACTACACTCCAAGCGATTTTTACCTATTTTCAGACTCGCTCGCTGGAAAGAGATTTGGTTCGAATGAAGAGGTGATTCCCGAAACAGGCATATTTTGAGGCCAAAGATATATGATTCTATAAAAAGGCATCGAAATATTAGAAAGGCGTTGGAGTGATTGTGTTGTTCTTGAGGGGGACTATGGTGATGAATAAAGTCGAACTTTGCCAAAAAAAAATTATTGTTTTATTGATTATCCTACGGACTTTTCAGACGATGTGTTATATCTTTAACCGCTTATAAAGTGTAAAAAAAATTTTAAGCAGTTGATGTTTATAATAGTCGCGGTATAATCAAACGAACGCCAGCATAACTTTTTACAATGTAACACGAAGTTATGTTAGATGTGAAAATGTATAAACGTCGAATTTCCAGCGTTGAAATTTAACGTGCATAGCAAAAGTAACGTGTTAGTATTTTCAAATTAAAGAGATATACAGTTTTTAAGTAAAGTGTTAGTATTTATTAACAAAAATCGATAAGGTCAGCAGGATAGAATACGTATTTTCGGGTATTTCTACAAACCCATCACCAGTATCCATGCCATTGTATGTTAATAATTGATGATCTATTTATATTAAATGTTAAGCAAATAAACAAATCTGAAGCAACTCAATTAGACTAACATCAACGAAATTCTAACAATGCTATTTTTATCCTTTGTTATTACTGTTTTTGATTTGAACTTTAATTTTTAAAATATCACAGCTGATTTTATGCAATTCAACTCTGATATACAACTTATGAAATTCAGATTTTATGATAGACAACAAACCATTAATTTTAAATGCATATTCTAAATCTTTTATTATCATCGCAAAACCCATTACCCGGTAATGACTTTTGTAAGAAGAAATATAGGTAACCCCTTTTCTATTACAAATCCTATTATTTGAAATAGGGCATGTCCATCGAGGTAACTTCATAGCTAGTAGTATGTTATTCTGAACTTACATGTTACGCTTACCTATTATCTCTAGGTACAAGTAAACTTAAAGTTATATATTTCTTTTTTCTTAAAATTTCAATTTGTTTTACATTGAGTATTAAATTAAAATATAAATATTTTTAACAAACAATTTTGTAACAAAAATTAATCAGCACTGGTTATAAAAATAAGCTTCTTGTGATGAATGAGCAAGTTGTTACTTTTCTATAACAAAACTCATTATTTTTAAAAGGACATGTCCATCGGTGTAACTCCTTACCTAGTAATATGTCATTCTGAACTTACCGGTAAGGAGTTTCCAATTCCATTTTATTTTAATTTTTTAAATCGATTTTTAACAAAAAATTGAATTTCTGAAATTTTATAGAAAAACGAATAATTTATACCAATAATACAAGTAATGCAAGGGTAAGATGTAAGGCTTCAAGGCAATGCAAGGGTAGGCGGTTTGATATATTACCAGGTAAGGTTAAAGTTGAGTTTATAAACAAAAAATGAATTAAAAAACTTAATCAGCGATTTACATTCCGCGAACGAATATATTGATGCAAAAATTTTTCTTTTTGGAAAATATTTTTTTTTTTGTGAATTATTTTTGCAAACTAACCACTAAAGTTTTTTATAAGAAATGGGTATTATAGGTAGTTCCAGAAATTTGAATTTAAAAAGCGCGCTCAAGAAATTGCAAAGTAATGGCGGAACGCGAATAAAGTTTTTATGGTATAAATTTTTTTATTAAAAAGCTTAGCGATTTACATTCTGCAAACGAATATATTGAACAAACATTTTCCTTTTTGCAAAAAATTTTTTTGCGATTTCTATTTTTGATAGCCCCCAAACTTTGTTTTATGAAATATGTATTATAGTCGCTCGATTATAAATTTTAAGAAACCGAACGTAAAATATTGCAAAATAATGGCGGAACGCGAAAAAAGATTTTATACTTCAAAAAGTTAATTAAAAAACAATCAGCGACTTACGTTCTGCCAACAAATATATTGATGAAAAAACTCCTTTTTGGAAAATTTTTTTTTGGGATTTTTTTTTTAACTAAACTGCAAAACTTTGTTATGAAAAATTACTATTATAGTCCCTAGATTTGGAATTAAAAAAAACCCACTTAAAAAATTTCAAAATAAGAGCGGAATGCGAAATAGTCTTTATTGTACAAAATATATATTAACCCTTTCGACCCCAACTTAAAATGGCTGGGAATTTTCCGACCAAACTTCTTGTAAATGTGGATCTATGCCAAAGAAATATATTTTATTATTTTTATGGCTTTGTAGCACCCCCTAGCGGAGATATTTGGAATTAAAGTTCAAAAATTAATATGCTGCTGGTCCCGAACGATTTAAGATTTTTTCAAAATTTTAATTTTATATTTTTTCTATTACTAAAGTCTACGTAAAAATTTTTGATTTTTTGAATTTTATTCATCACACAATTTTTGAGACTAATTTAAACCAAAATTTTATTTTTCCTTAAATTTTGCTGTGAGAAAAAATGTGTGTTGACACTATGAAAAATAGCTCGCAAATGAACAGTATAAAAGACTGCTATATGAAATTATACACAGGTATTGTAGAACTGCAATGCTACCGAGTAAAAAAATTTGTTAGAAAAAAAATAAATATAACGGGAGTTATAGGCACACAACAACGAAGTTGCTTGTAGGCAACTTTGGGGTCGAAAGGGTTAAAAAGCTTAGCGATTTACTGATTTATTGATGCAGACATTATCATTTTGGAAAAAAATTTTCTCGAATATTTTTTAAAAACTAACCATCAAACTTTTTTCTTAAAGAAATGGGTTTTATGTTATAGTTTTTAGATTATGAATTTAAAAAATTGCAAAATAACGGAAGGCGAAAAAAGGCTGTATGGTACAAAAAATTAATTAGAAAACTTAGCAATTTACATTCAGCAAACAAATATAATGATTTAAATAAACGAAGTTGATGAATTTATTAAATAATTGAGCTCGAGGTCAATTATTTAATAAATTAATCAATTTCAAAGGTCGAATATTACTTCAAAATTTATAGATGTAAATAAACATTTTTCTTTTCGAAAAAAAATTTTTTTCTCGAATTTTTTTTTTTTGCAAACTAATTTTAAATATAAATTAAAAAAAGCGCATTTAAAAAATTGCAAAATAATAGCGGTATTGGGAAAAAGTTTTAATGGTGTAAGAGATTAATTTAAAACCATAATCAGTGATTTACGTTATGCAAACGTAAATCCTTTTTGCAAAATTTTTTTTCGCGTATTGTTTTTGCAAATTAACAACCAAACTTTGGTATAATATTATATATTATAAATAGTTCCTAGATTGTAAATAAAAAAAAACTCACTTAAAAAACTCAAAAATAATCGCTAAATGAAAAAAAAACAAGTCGTGATTTATTGTATGAAGGGAGCCAAATGTTCAGAACTATTCTTATTATAAAATAATATAAAATCTTTATCAAAAATTTAAAACTTTACCAATTTTAAGTACATTTATGTTTATTTTTTTTTTTGTAGGCAAATAAAACTCCATAAAATTCAAAATACTACGTATTCATTGTAGCATTGTATTTCTTCAATAGAGAGTTTTATTTTTAGAACTCTTCTGAATTTGAAAAAATATTACAAAGAGTTTTTTATTTAAAAGTGATGAAGTATTTCTTTGAAAAAAAATACTTGCAGAGGGGTTACCGCGTAACTCTTAAAATTGCCATTGTTCACTGGCGTGAACATTTATAATAATTAATTGAATATAATCAATAAGAACTTTTAAATGCAAATAAATATGTGTGTTTATTAAATTTTTCAAACTAAAATTATACGCATTTTCACATTTTTCTTTGAAATGCAATTTTGGGCTCGAAAAGTGGTTTTGTGCGTTCCTTTACTTTTGGGTAATTTTGTCATTTTGTGAGAGGATTTTTTGCTTACTCTCATTTTACCGAACTTTACCCAAAAAGTAAAGGAACGCACTTTTTATTTGTATATTTGGTGTTGTAATCAGCTGCGTCTACAAAATTTGCAAATTGTTGCAAATTTTCTGTTCGCGTACATGTTTGGGAAAATTTTATTTTGAGAGTTAATCTTGTCTTACTCTATGTAAGTTTGTACTGAGTAACTTACTGGACTTGACTGAGAAAAGTAATCGAACGGAATGGAAATGGACAACCATAAAACTCAATGAAATTTTTTATTTTTTAAATAACAAAAATAACTGTTTACTGTAAAAATACTGCATTGTTGTTTATTATTATATTAAAAATGACTAGTTTATAAAAATTTTACGAAGTACAGTAATTTAGTAAATAAATACCATTAACGATTTAAAACCATTCCAAATGACTGAACCCACAAAAGTTTGTCGGTAAAATCTACTGAAAATGACAGTTAAAACAAAGGTATATGCAGTTATTTTTAACTGTTGAAAAATAACTACCTATGTCGTAAAATTAACTGATAAATTTTAACAACAAAAATGTTTAAACAACAGACAAAAATAAAAACTACTGTTTTTTACAATCAATTCCTTTTGTTTATAAAAGTATATTTTAATAAAAAAAAAATATTTTTTTTCTTTCGATTACAAAAATATGTGTTATTACTTCAGCCTATTTAAAATTTCAAGTAAAAATTCCAAACCTTTCTGCAGTTATTATGCTTTTATGCTTTGGAGATACAATACAAGTTTCTGATTTTTATTTGCAAACTAGAAATATATCAATAATAACAAATATAAACTATACAAGAATTTTTAAAATTCAAAAAAATTCAACAAAATTTTTTATTTTTTAAATAACCACCAAAAATAACTGTTTACTGTAAAATTACTGTTTTGGTAGTTGTTTATTATGATATTAAAAATAACTGCTTTAAACAACTGTTACGAAATTACAGTACTTTTCGTTAGTTGTTTTCTTAAATAACCGCCATAAAAGTTGTTTTGCATTTTTCTATAGAAAAACAACTGTAATTACTGTTAAAAACAACAACTACTGATTACAACACAAACAACTGACATATAGTAACTGTCAAACTTTTTTATGTGTATAGTTGATCTTTACCACTTAAGAAATAACTTTTAATACCTTAACCTTAAAAATATTACCGAAATTATATAAAAGAAGATTAGGCCTAAAATATAGACTATTATGACAATTATTTGACAGTTGCTTAAAGCAGTTATTTTTAATATTAGAAACAAATACTAAAACAGTATTTTTGCAGCAAACTGTTAATTTCGTTAAGTTTCTGAAAATTCTTAATTTATAATAATTAATGCTGACGGAACATATTTTTTAGTACAAAAGTTTTATTACAGGTTTTCGTATATAAAATACAAGATGAAGATTGATTTAGAAAAGCTTCAAAGAATTCTGGAGAATGAAGTTTCAATGGGCTTAGACATAAGTAATCTAACATATTATGCAAATAGTCTGATGTATGAAAGAATTTTGGCCGATTACAATAGTAATGTCCCGACTTGTTACAAAATTTCAAATAATTTGAAGCACAGAAAAATGTTATTTCAAAAGGTATGAAAAACCATTAAGTAAAAAATTTGCAATCTAAACTCTTTTTATTTTAAGATCAAAAGAATGAATTCTATTCGCCAACTTAATACAAATAATATTCCTGACGAATCAATTAATATAGAAAATTCGCAGGTTTGTATAATTTATTAGTCCACAATTTAAGCTGAAGAGTTTACTCTGAACAAAAATAAATTCATACTTAGGACAAAAACTCGCTACACAAATTTTGGAATGATTCAAAAACTTTACACATTCACGAAAACTCATTGGAATCGTGTTTTTATTTTGTTTTTGAAGTACAGCAAACACAGAAAATTATTCGCATGAACATAATACATTTGTATTAATTGATTTTTAGAGTATCTAAAAAGCATAAATGATGTAGAAGGTTATTTCTAGAATAATATGTGTATTCTAAATAATAAAACCTGACAAGTTTTTTCACATTGCCTTGTTTGTTTTATATAAATCATAAGTACTTTCAATAGTGCTTTGGCAGCAAAACTCATTTGACGAGTTTTCTTCCTCAGTATGAATAAGATATTACGTAATAGCAACAGTAATTGCAATGGTTGACTCAGTATGAAACTCAGCGTTATTTTTAAAAGTCTGCGTTTGCATTTGACTTGCAATCTAGTTTCGACTATATGACATTCCATAATTTGAGATCTAAATCTAGTTCAAACTAGATTTCGAGCGTAATGTAATAAAATACAAAAGCTGTGTTTGTGCGGCAATCTATCAACGTTGGCTTTGTCATTCCCATACAAATTTGACATTAGTAACGTTAAGAGTTAACATTAAATGTTGGCTAATGTCAAATTTATATGGGAATGACATAAGCCAACGTTGATAGTTTGCCGCACAAACACAGCTGAACACATTTATTTTTATACACATTTATTTTTAGATTAGTGGAGTTTTGGAAGATAATACATTAGAAAATAATGCAGAAGAAAATAATGCGGTAGAAGGCCAAATTTTACGAAATATACAAGAAGCTCGTGTCGTTACAGAAAATGAAAAATCTGCTATGGATGCACTATTGATGTTACATGAAGACAAAAAAGTAAGTTTTCAGTAAACTTTAATTTTCATATTATCATACAAATATTTTATTTTGTTACATAAGTTTGATAATGAAGAAACTGCGGAGAAAGAAATATCATTTTTGCAGACAGATGAAAAGGTAAGAAAAACAACGAATTAGGAAATTAATATTATATTTAATTAAATTATTTTAACTTTTAGGAAGAAATGTTGTCGTCAACTGAACTATCTGAAAATCAGGGTAATATTTAATAAAAATTAGTAAGTGAACCAATTGAAATTAATGATTTTGTTTTCTATTTTACAGAAAACGATGATAATTGTCCCAAAGTTGGAAAGATCGTTACTATGAAGTTAGACGAACATCAGGAAAAAAAATTGTACGATTTATATGACGATTATAAATTGTTCGTAAATGGTATGTTTGATAAAGCTATTCAAGCTATAGTTAATACTTTTAATAATATAAATATTGGCAATTCAAATAATTTTGACCGAAATAATAAAAATAATATTAATGACAGTTTTAAAAATATGGATACTGATATTGAAATTTCAAATAAAAAAGCAATTAATAAAAGTATAGAAAGTATAAAAGAAGATCGTAACGAAACACTCGATACATACGAAACTTCAAATAATAGCATTGATATTTCAAAATTCCTTGAATACAGAAAAAAGGCAAATCCAAAAGAAAAAAGAACGAGAAATGTTATTCGTGGAGAAGGAAAACGAACAAAACCAATCCGAAAATTTGTCTTTTTAGAAAATGATTGCATATTTAAATTAGATCCGATGAAAATTTTCAATGTTAAAGATGAGCCGGAATTAAAATTGAATAAAAATAAAAAAGTAATTGATTATATCCGAGAACGTTATAAATTAGAGAATAATGTTTGCATACTTAGTTTTTATGATAAAAAAATTCTAAAAAATAGCTACTTAGGTTACTTCAAATGCAAATTTCCTGATTGCTGTACATTTAGATTTAAAATTAATCGTCACGGAAATGTGATTGTAGATAGATCGGGAGTTATATCTCATGCAAAAGGCCAAAAATATGTTGAGCAGATGCGTGGGCCAGGACGGTGTATTATTAAGAAAGGCACAGAGAAAAATGGAGCTTATCTTGAGCGAAAAAATCAAATTCTAAAGGCATCTGATTATATTGCAAAAAGTGGAAATAAACAATACCAAAAATTAGCTACTTTACGTAAAGTGAAATCAGAGGGAAATCAAGATAAGTGTTATGACAAAAATCCATTCGTAGATGTTTATTACATGCAACAAGGGAGATATAAAAAATATATTCAACATTTAAGTTCCCCTTTTACGGTATATCTATGGACAGCTGACACTTTCAAAGTGCTAAATACAAACCCACAAATATTAAAAGATTCGAATTACACAATTCATTTGGATGCGTCTGGAGAAAGCGTCCGAAAAATAGAATGTGCAGAAAAACGGGTTTTAAATTATAAGATGAGTATAAGAATTAAAAAATTGCGAAAAATTTTTGTAGTTGCAGAAGCAATATTATCCCGGCATACCCACACGGAAATAGTAACTTTTTTGAGAAAATTAAGATTGTTTTGTCTAGAAAATAAATTTAAATGGCCATTTTTCCAAAGAGTTTGTACTGATGTTAGCTTTGCAATAATTGGAGCAACTTTGGAATGTTGCAATAACCAAGACGTTTCAGAATATATTATGAGTTGCTACAAATTTTTAAAAAGTGGTAACAAAAATGAGAAGCCCAAAGTCATAATACAATGGTGTAAATGTCATTATATGCATATTATGTGCAAAGATTTGGATAAAATTGTGGGAAGAAAGCACATATTGCGTAATATACTCAAAATAAATCTTCGTGCTGCGTATGAATTAAAAACAATGGAAGAATGTAAAATTTGGTTCAAACACATTTTTATAGTCCTCCTTTATCCAGCAAAAAATAAAGTGTTCTATGATAGTTTCAATATATTAAAACATAAAGTTTTAGAAGAAGATGATGAAAATCTCAATGAATATGAAATTATAGACGAGGAGGAACTTTGCAAATTAGATACAATGGCAATGAGAAGTCCTTTTAGGAAAGTGTTTGAAGAAATTTTCAATAAAATTAAAAAAGATATTGAAGATTCAATCATTAAGGGACCTACAAACGAATTTCAAAATGAAGAAGTGTGTATATTCTTTGTAAACAAATATTGCGCATTTGCAAATTTTTGGACCAACATGATGGGTTATACTGTAGATCCTTCAGGAGATCTAATTAGCAATGCTCCAGCTGAACATTGTTTCTACTTGCAAAAGAATATACTTCTAAAGGATAAATCTGTTCGTCCAGGCTACTTCATTAAAGTTACTAGAAAAGATAACGTTAGCACTTTAAAAGAAATACGGTACGAATACAATATGTTTGTTGAGAGCGAAGATGAAGCTGACGGTTATCTAATTCTCAATGAAAATAAGCAGGAAGAACAAAATAATATCGAACGCATTGAAAAGGAACATCCATATAATGATATAATTGAATATTTGGAACCCGAGGAATTGGAAAAGCAAAATACAAAGAATAAAAATGAAAATAGTGGTGCCGATAAGGAAAAAGTAGAAGAAACGGAAGATTGGAACAGCGCAAATATAAGAAAACGAAAAGCTATTAATCCAAAAAATATGTTAAATGCAAAGAAATATAAAAAAATTATTAAAAAATCAAGAGATATTGAAGATATAATTTCCCAAGAAGGCAACGAAATGTCAAGATTAAATAAGGAGCACAGTTACAAATTAATCGACCCTGTAAATTTAATTGATAGTGTGGATCAAGGGGAAACTCCCAAGCCTCCAGAAATTTTGTATTATCTTTATAGATATGACAATTTGTATAATCGAAAATATATACATACTTTAGATCAGATGGACATTGGATTTTTTAATATATTAGATTACCGTGAGTGGGTGACTCTTGAAAAAAATACGATGATAACAAACTTTATTTTAGATATTGCAATCCTCTGTATTTTGACAAAACATCGTTTCAGTGATGCAATCAGTTTGCCATGTCAACGGGATAAGATAATTTATAGAAAAGTAGAAATATTAATGAACTATAATCCCAAATTTATAATAATTCCAATTGTCTCAGGATTACATTTTACTCTATGTATTTTGAATATGACTGCGCATGAGTTTTTGTATTTCGATTCTATGTTTGATAATAGTGGAAAAGACCATTATGAGAGATTTTTGAAAGATAGCAAAACTGACGTTTGGAAATTTATTTCAATACAAAAAAGACAAAAGCAACCAGATGCAGTATCCTGTGGAATATTTGTTATTTTATACATGATTCGTTTTCTTAAAGGAGAATTATATTACAATTTAGGAAATATTCATAAATTTAAAGAGTCATTAAAACCACTTTTACGAAGTTATTCTGACGATATTTCAATATTTTGTTGTCATTGTGGAAATTTAAAGAGACATAGAAACAAGTGTTTAAAATGTAATTATAAAGTGTGTACAGAGTGTATACAAGATATAAATAAATATAACAACAAGTTCAAAATTTGCAAAATATGCACAAATAAAATTAAAGTGTAAATTTTTTTCTTACTAATTTTTCTTACTTATTTATTTATTTTTATTTCAGAAGGATGCTATATAATACTCTTCAAATACCGTTGCAACCAAAGAACAATATAAACGTGATAAAATAACAGGTATATTAAAAAGTCCTAAAATTAAAGAAGTTTAAAATTTTTTCTAAAATAAAATGTAAGTTTAGTAAAAGTAGTATTTAAAAAGGTATTATATGAAAAAGAAATAAATAAAATATAATAAATAAAAATGATAAGAACAAAATAATTGCATGAAAAGGAAAAGATTTAAAAATCATATGATAAAGAATAAAATGTAAGTTTAGTAAAAGTAGTAAAAGGTAGTATTTGAAAAATAATTATTATTGAAATTGGTATTCACAAAATTTAGTATAGATCATATTAAAAGAACAAGTCTTTCATTAAAAAATTAAACATATAAATATTAAAAAATAAAAATTAACAAAATAATTGTATGAAAAGGAAAAGATTTAGAAATCATATCATAAAGACAAAATATGAAAAATATGATGAACAAAATATTCTTGCATAAAAAATTAAAAATTGGCAAAAAAATATACACCGAAAAAATTTCTCAGTTACCAACAACTAAATTTTTAACTGAGTCTCAGGTGAAATACCCCTTACTGAGTTTCAGTTGATAGATTATTTTTACAGGGTACCAAATAATTTGTTTTATTTTTCTGAAATAATAGGTGATTTCGATTACATCAGTTACTTTAAATTTAATTGGTTTCAACTGAGAATATTTTTAACTGAGCAACTGAGATATTATTTCGGTGTATAAGATTTTTTAAATACATTTGCATGAAAAAAGAAAAAATTATAAGAACAAAATAATTGCATGAAAAAAAATATGATGAACAAAATATTCTTGCATAAAAAATTGAAAATCTCATCTAGAAAAATATATATACTATAAAAAAAATAAACGAAATATTAAAGCATAACAATATTTTAAATAAAGCTTTTATTACAAAAAATGTTATTACAGACAACATAGTAAAAAAGTTTGCATGAAAAAAATAAACAAAAAACTAAAAGAACAAAATCCGTGTACGAAAAAGAAAGGGTGAATGAAAATTAATAACGATAAAAATATGAATTAATTCTTGCATGAAACAAAAAGAAAAAACAAAAGTTCAATAACAATATGTAGTAATAATTGAAACTAAACATGGTCGAGACCTACCGGGGATGCCAGCCATGTAAAATAATTGGTGATGCGCCATATGTAGTACCTCAGTGGTGGTGTGGAAATCTACATCATCAGAGAAGTATGACAATTTTTTAAAAATTTTAACTTAGTCGACTTTTCAAATTTTTGACTATTTTTTTAATCTTGACGTTTTTTTTTAATATTGACAATTTTTTTAAGTTATGACGATTTCTTTTAATTTTGGCGATTTTTTATAATTTTTGACGTTTTTTTTAATCTTGACAATTTTTTTAAATATGTATTGACAATTTTTTCAACTTATGAGGATTTTTTCAAACTTTTACCGATTTTTTGCAATTCTTCAAATTTAAGCGATTTTTCAAATTTTTGACGATTTTCACTAATTTTGACGATTTCTTTCATTTTTTTCTTAGTTATGACAAGTTTTTGAAAGTTTGAACGATTTTGGCAATTTTTTTAAATATTGACGATTTTGGAAAGTTTTTTATATATTGACGATTTTTTCAAGTTATGACGATTTCTTTCAATTTTGAAAATTTTAGAGATTTCATTCTAATTTTTGACGAATTTTTTAATCTTGTCGTTTCTGGCAATTTTTTTAAATATTGACTGACGATTTTTCCCAAATTTTAACGATTTTTTGGAATTTTGCAAATTTAGGCGATTTTTCAAATTTTGTACGATTTTTCAATCTTGACGTTTTTGTCAATTTTTTCGATTTTTTTTGACGATTTTTTCAAGTTTTGCAATTTTTTAAAATTTTGACGATTTTAGCAATTTTTCCAAGTTAAGCACCGTA
This sequence comes from Leucophora obtusa, assembly GCA_949987735.1. Taxonomy (NCBI): domain Eukaryota; kingdom Metazoa; phylum Arthropoda; class Insecta; order Diptera; family Anthomyiidae; genus Leucophora; species Leucophora obtusa. The sequence goes on along the minus strand of OX465296.1, from coordinate 32,218,097 downwards.
AGTTGTTTCAATTTCACGTGGTTTTTGCTCTATCTCTAGAAGTTTTCTCTCTCGTATAGATGTGCCTTAACCCGGTGTCTTCAAATGCAATAAATTATATGATATGAAATGTCAAAACCATTTCAGCGAAACGTCAAAATGATATCAATTGCAAAGTGGTGGAGAACACTTGACCATTTCATGAATAAGAACTATCATAGATTTTTCTTCGAAAAACACCGAATTTTAGGAAACATTAATGTTTACCGACAAATAATAAAAAACTAAACACTTTTCCATTCTTTTTTACCAATTTTTTTGTTATTTTTCTATTACAAAATTAAAATGAAAACTAAAAGTGACATTTGATCTCTGGCATCATTGCAAGAGCCGATGGCATGTCAGTAGGGTTTGGGATTTCCCGGACTTTTTTATTTCCCGGGAAACGGGAATGAAAAAATTTGATTCCCGGGATTCCCGGGAATCCCGGGAAATATTTTTGAACAAAATTGTTAATGAAAACCACCTATATAAGTAATTTTTGTTAAAAAAAAACACTATTTCAGTACAAATTCATTCTGTCTAGTGAGAATTCAAAGTAAAAATATCAGAATGTTGAACATTTGATTTCACATAAATTACTCTAAGCACTGCCAAATGAATTGCATGATTCCAGCAGAAAGCACCTACTACTGGACTGTCGGAAACAAACCGTTTCATTACACTTGGACCATTAGATATGGTGGCCACAATGTTATTTTCCAAAGACAAATAAAACTCTTCTAGTCTTATTTCTACAATTCTTCTTATTTTATCAGCATTACATCTTCCTGATATATAAACCAACCCCAGGTTATAAAATGAATTATTTCCGTTTATACATATGTTCAAATATCTCTTTTGTGATATTCTTGTCCATTCATCTAAGAATATAGTAAATCTCCTATTGTTAGAAATATTGCTCGATATTTCTTTTATCATGATATCTTTTACATGATTGTAGTAATTTAATATAATGTTCTTTACATCGGTTTCATTTTTTTGCAATGCCAGGTTTTTATTATAAAAACTTTCTCGAATAAAGGAAGATCTAGTTATGGCGCGGATTGACTGCGGCTAATTTGGATACCATTTCAGGAAATGTTTGCCCTACCATAAAACCTTTAATGCCTATTCAGCTTACACTTTTTTCTTCGGGTACTTTGCTAATTTTAGCTGAAACGTTATTCTTGTTGTTTTCTTCAAGAGAAGTTGCATGACCATCAATTTTTTTTTTTTTTTTGTGAACCAAATTTAGATGTCGGATAACCAAATTTAGATACCACCGTTAACCATTAGTCTTTTCTTTTCATATTTATTAATGAAAACGTGACTTATAAAATTATTGACCCTTAATATAAAGGAGTATTTTAAATTTAAAGTCGACTTTATTTTTAATCAAACGGTTTTGTTCATTTTGTGTATGAAAACCTTACAAAAATATTTATGATTGGTTAAAAATAAATTAACCAATCAGAATGCTCCAAAAATAAACCAAGTCAAGGTATACTGCCACCCAATATTTTAACTAAAGTCGACTTTACCTAAATTATACATTTGAAAAATTTAGATAGTATGGGCGATTATTTGTAAGAAACAAAGCTATTTTTTCATATTTCTTTTAAAAATTTTACCAAGTTTTTGGGTTTTACTACTTAAATTTTGAATAAGTTATGCGAAAAATCTTTATTATTTGAAATGTTCCTAATTACTTGGCAAAGATTTTATTTCTGTGTCAAATAAATGTATTCCCTTTTAAAAGATTTTAACAATGACATTTTTGTTTTGGTATTTAAAATGTTTTTTATTACTAAAATTAAAAAATCCTATTCGAAACAAAAACAATTTAAAAAATTTAATATTTTTAAAATTTCCCGTTTTCCCGGGAAAAATATATTATTTTCCCGGGAATTCCCGGCAAACTTTTCCCGGGATTTCCCGGGAATTCTCGCCCGGGAATTCCCGAACCCCAAACCCTACATGTCAGCGATATAATGATATTGCAATAAAATTGATATTGAGTGTCTTCACTTGAGATGAGAGCATTTTGACAATTGCTTGCCATCATTTTATTGCATGTCAAGACACTAGGTAAGACGCCTATGAAAATTTTTTGAAAATAGTACTTTTAATAAAAAAAATAAGTAGTTGCTAAAAAATAGCAGTAGAAACCTAAGTGGCATCACTCCACGAAGACGGAATAAGTTGAATTAGAACAATTACTGTGTTGTCAAATTAGAACTTTTTTGTGAAAAAAACGTATAAAACAAACACATAATCTATTCCGACTGTGACTCATTGGGCAGGTTTATGTTGCGAATATATTTCTGAAAAAATATTTTGTACACAGGCAATACGTAAGTGTTGCTGAATAAAAAACCAAACCTATATAACTGCTTAATTTACATGTATTTTTTTGCGAGTTCGAAGTTTGGGGGGGCATTCCCGCTAATCGGCTAATTTCCCAGCAATGACCAATACGGCGCTCGATTTCTACTGGTGTTCCGAACATATTTCTGAAAAAATATTTTGTACACAGCCAATACGTAAGTGTTGCTGAGTAAAAAACCAAACCTATATAATTGCTTAATTTACATGTATTTTTTTGCGAGTTCGAAGTTTGGGGGGGCATTCCCGCTAATCGGCTAATTTCCCAGCAATGACCAACACGGCGCTCGATTTCTACTGGTGTTCCGAACATATTTCTGAAAAAATATTTTGTACACAGCCAATACGTAAGTGTTGCTGAATAAAAAACCAAACCTATATAATTGCTTAATTTACATGTATTTTTTTGCGAGTTCGAAGTTTGGGGGGGCATTCCCGCTAATCGGCTAACTTCCCAGCAATGACCAACACGGCACTCGATTTCTACTGGTGTTCCGAATATATTTCTGAAAAAATATTTTGTACACAGGCAATACGTAAGTGTTGCTGAATAAAAAACCAAACCTATATAATTGCTTAATTTACATGTATTTTTTTGCGAGTTCGAAGTTTGGGGGGGCATTCCCGCTAATCGGCTAATTTCCCAGCAATGACCAACACGGCGCTCGATTTCTACTGGTGTTCCGAATATATTTCTGAAAAAATATTTTGTACACAGGCAATACGTAAGTGTTGCTGAATAAAAAACCAAACCTATATAATTGCTTAATTTACATGTATTTTTTTGCGAGTTCGAAGTTTGGGGGGGCATTCCCGCTAATCGGCTAATTTCCCAGCAATAACCAACACGGCGCTCGATTTCTACTGGTGTTCCGAACATATTTCTGAAAAAATATTTTGTACACAGCCAATACGTAAGTGTTGCTGAATAAAAAACCAAACCTATATAATTGCTTAATTTACATGTATTTTTTTGCGAGTTCGAAGTTTGGGGGGGCATTCCCGCTAATCAGCTAATTTCCCAGCAATGACCAACACGGCGCTCGATTTCTACTGGTGTTCCGAACATATTTCTGAAAAAATATTTTGTACACAGGCAATACGTAAGTGTTGCTGAATAAAAAACCAAACCTATATAATTGCTTAATTTATATGTATTTTTTTGCGAGTTCGAAGTTTGGGGGGGCATTCCCGCTAATCGGCTAATTTCCCAGCAATGACCAACACGGCGCTCGATTTCTACTGGTGTTCCGAACATATTTCTGAAAAAATATTTTGTACACAGCCAATACGTAAGTGTTGCTGAATAAAAAACCAAACCTATATAATTGCTTAATTTACATGTATTTTTTTGCGATTTCGAAGTTTAGGGGGGCATTCCCGCTAATCGGCTAATTTCCCAGCAATGACCAACACGGCACTCGATTTCTACTGGTGTTGCGAATATATTTCTGAAAAAATATTTTGTACACAGGCAATACGTAAGTGTTGCTGAATAAAAAACCAAACCTATATAATTGCTTAATTTACATGTATTTTTTTGCGAGTTCGAAGTTTGGGGGGGCATTCCCGCTAATCGGCTAATTTCCCAGCAATGACCAATACGGCGCTCGATTTCTACTGGTGTTCCGAACATATTTCTGAAAAAATATTTTGTACACAGCCAATACGTAAGTGTTGCTGAATAAAAAACCAAACCTATATAATTGCTTAATTTACATGTATTTTTTTGCGAGTTCGAAGTTTGGGGGGGCATTCCCGCTAATCGGCTAATTTCCCAGCAATGACCAACACGGCGCTCGATTTCTACTGGTGTTCCGAACATATTTCTGAAAAAATATTTTGTACACAGCCAATACGTAAGTGTTGCTGAATAAAAAACCAAACCTATATAATTGCTTAATTTACATGTATTTTTTTGCGAGTTCGAAGTTTGGGGGGGCATTCCCGCTAATCGGCTAATTTCCCAGCAATAACCAACACGGCGCTCGATTTCTACTGGTGTTCCGAACATATTTCTGAAAAAATATTTTGTACACAGCCAATACGTAAGTGTTGCTGAATAAAAAACCAAACCTATATAATTGCTTAATTTACATGTATTTTTTTGCGAGTTCGAAGTTTGGGGGGGCATTCCCGCTAATCAGCTAATTTCCCAGCAATGACCAACACGGCGCTCGATTTCTACTGGTGTTCCGAACATATTTCTGAAAAAATATTTTGTACACAGGCAATACGTAAGTGTTGCTGAATAAAAAACCAAACCTATATAATTGCTTAATTTATATGTATTTTTTTGCGAGTTCGAAGTTTGGGGGGGCATTCCCGCTAATCGGCTAATTTCCCAGCAATGACCAACACGGCGCTCGATTTCTACTGGTGTTCCGAACATATTTCTGAAAAAATATTTTGTACACAGCCAATACGTAAGTGTTGCTGAATAAAAAACCAAACCTATATAATTGCTTAATTTACATGTATTTTTTTGCGATTTCGAAGTTTAGGGGGGCATTCCCGCTAATCGGCTAATTTCCCAGCAATGACCAACACGGCACTCGATTTCTACTGGTGTTGCGAATATATTTCTGAAAAAATATTTTGTACACAGGCAATACGTAAGTGTTGCTGAATAAAAAACCAAACCTATATAATTGCTTAATTTACATGTATTTTTTTGCGAGTTCGAAGTTTGGGGGGGCATTCCCGCTAATCGGCTAATTTCCCAGCAATGACCAATACGGCGCTCGATTTCTACTGGTGTTCCGAACATATTTCTGAAAAAATATTTTGTACACAGCCAATACGTAAGTGTTGCTGAATAAAAAACCAAACCTATATAATTGCTTAATTTACATGTATTTTTTTGCGAGTTCGAAGTTTGGGGGGGCATTCCCGCTAATCGGCTAACTTCCCAGCAATGACCAACACGGCACTCGATTTCTACTGGTGTTCCGAATATATTTCTGAAAAAATATTTTGTACACAGGCAATACGTAAGTGTTGCTGAATAAAAAACCAAACCTATATAATTGCTTAATTTACATGTATTTTTTTGCGAGTTCGAAGTTTGGGGGGGCATTCCCGCTAATCGGCTAATTTCCCAGCAATGACCAACACGGCGCTCGATTTCTACTGGTGTTCCGAACATATTTCTGAAAAAATATTTTGTACACAGCCAATACGTAAGTGTTGCTGAATAAAAAACCAAACCTATATAATTGCTTAATTTACATGTATTTTTTTGCGAGTTCGAAGTTTGGGGGGCATTCCCGCTAATCGGCTAATTTCCCAGCAATGACCAACACGGCGCTCGATTTCTACTGGTGTTCCGAACATATTTCTGAAAAAATATTTTGTACACAGGCAATACGTAAGTGTTGCTGAATAAAAAACCAAACCTATATAATTGCTTAATTTATATGTATTTTTTTGCGAGTTCGAAGTTTGGGGGGGCATTCCCGCTAATCGGCTAATTTCCCAGCAATGACCAACACGGCGCTCGATTTCTACTGGTGTTCCGAACATATTTCTGAAAAAATATTTTGTACACAGGCAATACGTAAGTGTTGCTGAATAAAAAACCAAACCTATATAATTGCTTAATTTACATGTATTTTTTTGCGAGTTCGAAGTTTGGGGGGGCATTCCCGCTAATCGGCTAATTTCCCAGCAATGACCAACACGGCGCTCGATTTCTACTGGTGTTCCGAACATATTTCTGAAAAAATATTTTGTACACAGGCAATACGTAAGTGTTGCTGAATAAAAAAACAAACCTATATAATTGCTTAATTTATATGTATTTTTTTGCGAGTTCGAAGTTTGGGGGGGCATTCCCGCTAATCGGCTAATTTCCCAGCAATGACCAACACGGCGCTCGATTTCTACTGGTGTTCCGAATATATTTCTGAAAAAATATTTTGTACACAGGCAATACGTAAGTGTTGCTTAATAAAAAACCAAACCTATATAATTGCTTAATTTATATATATTTTTTTGCGAGTTCGAAGTTTGGGGGGCATTCCCGCTAATCGGCTAATTTCCCAGCAATGACCAACACGGCGCTCGATTTCTACTGGTGTTCCGAACATATTTCTGAAAAAATATTTTGTACACAGCCAATACGTAAGTGTTGCTGAATAAAAAACCAAACCTATATAATTGCTTAATTTACATGTATTTTTTTGCGAGTTCGAATAAAAAACCAAACCTATATAATTGCTTAATTTACATGTATTTTTTTTTGCGACTTCGATTTTTCTAAATCCTTATTTTTATAAATCATTATAGTATGGAATTTGCAAAAATTCTGTTTTTTTTACTTTTTATGCGTGAAAAACAGTTTGGAATAGAAAAAAAAGCCGAAAAACAAAATGGAATGGAAACAAAAAACAGAATAAATAAAATGGAATTGAAACAAAAACAGACAAAAAGTCTGTTTTTTTTAGTCTGTTTTTTTCACGTGCGTTAAATTTTTGCGTTTTGTTTTGCTCATTTTATTTCAGCTGATTGATATCTGGTATAATCTGTGAAAAAAAAACTCTAAATGTCTCTATTGTGAATGATTTTAAAGTTATCAGTTTTCTCTCGCGTGTAAATGTGCCTTAATGACTGCAATGATTATAAAATCGATTGAAATATTGATTGAATTAATTATATTTGAATCCGATCGAACGAATTCCAAGTAATGAATTCCATTCGATTGTTTAAATATGAATTCATCTGATTTAAAAGGAAATCGAATGTAATTTTTATAGAATTCATCTGAAATAGAATTCATTCTTTGAAGCTCTGCCATGAATAAATAAACAACAAAATTACTCTATGTTGAAAACACGCGAAAATTGCAATTGTAAAAAGTACATATTTTTAAAAAATAATTGGAAATGTATGCAATGGGAAGTGAACCACTAATCAAATTTGGTATTTATAAGACCAAAGAAAACCCTAATGAATTGTTTGATCGATTAGCCAAACCAAAAACATTAGAGCTGGAACCGAGGCCAACGTGTAAGTACCCAGTCAGAAATTTCCAGTGGTACAAATGAGCACCGGCATACCACTGGATAACCGCACTGTTAAAAACAAATGCCTGGCACAACATTCCTTTGGGGCGCTTTGAAAGCGTTCGCAATAAGCGTTTTGTCGGTATTTGTTTTACAAAAATTTGAGTAAATTATAAGAAAGTGATATCCAGTCAGAAATTGCCATCGAATTTCTCTGATTTTATAAAATTTTAAAAATTCATAATATTGATTTTTTGTTTGTGAAAAAGCCTCTATAAGACCAACTCCTTTTTCCCAATGTTGGCTTGTTAAGCTGGCCATGCACTAGGCAATATGTCTGTTTCCGTACTTTACCGCGGTTACCCAAACTTACCCAAAGGCGTTGGTGTTTGGGCTTTTTTCTTGTAAAACGACGATAATATTTACAATGATATTGCGTGGTATATTTCTATCTTTAGTTCCAACAAACTTTTTGATAATGGTAGCATTGTTAGGCGACCATTAGTTATAAAGCTGATATGGATACATATGTATATATTTTTGCCACCATCAATATAACATACATGCCTCGATAGGTCAGTGGATTGAGCTCTCGTCTGTCAATCTGATAGCCTGTAGCACGAGTTAAAGTTCATTGCCATTTCTTTCCCGTTTATATTTTCTGACTGGATACTTTGTAGGTAAACAAGAATATGTAATGATTAAAAATTTAATTACAGTTCTTAAAGTGGGAGCTGTATCAAATGTTAAAGGATCTGCATATATGGAATATGGTAACACTAAAGTAATGGCCCAGGTGGAACCACCAAAAGAGATTAGTAAACAGACTAACAGATGGTAAATAGTTTATATATTTCTATGAGATTTAAAAAAAGTTTTTGTATTACAGTGGCACACTTGGAGTTGTTATTTGTAGTGTTAAATACGCACCATTTGCTGCCTTAAATGCCGAAGTTATAGCTCGCAAGGAAAGTTTTATGGGTGTGGCTTTAAAGAAAGCTTTAGAACCTGTGATATGCCGTCATGAGTTTGCTAATTTTCAATTGGAAATAAAGGTCTTAATCATCGATGATGATGGCTGTGCCTTAAGTACAGCTATAAATTGTTGTGGTGCGGCTTTAATAGAAGGTGGTATACCAACATATGATATAATAACCGCCTCAACAGTATGTCTAATAAAACAACAAGAATTTGTTAATCCTACAGGTATTTTGCTAGTGAAATAACTAATATCTAACAGTCCCATTTTATTATTTTAAGCCATGTGCGAGGTGGCTAAATTTGTTCTAAACCATACTTAGGAATTTATTATTTGGATTGAAATTTAATAGGCATTACTTGTAATCAATGATGATGCGAAAAATTAATTATAAGCCAATGATAATGAATTTGTTTCATTGGCATTTTTTTAAACCAATGGCGCCAATGCATAAAACAACCAATTATATTTAAGGAAAAAGACACTTGTTTATAAAAAAATATTTTGGAAAAGTAAAATTAAGATAAAATATTTAAGCATTAATATTATAAATATTGGCTATTTCATTAATTTTTATCAAGTATATAAACACTGGGCAGTTCTGTTTAAACACTAATGGTTCGGCATCTGGCATTGTATACTTATTAAAAAAAAAAGAATTTTATAATAATTATCCAAATTTCATCGACAATCATGATCACCAATTACAATTGGTTGTTTTGGGTATTTATCAGTGCCAATTGAACAAAATTTCGTTGGCATTGATCGAAACAATTGTAATACCATAAACTTTTATTACCATTGGCAAATAATACCAATCGACTATTATTCAGTTCATTCAATTATCTAGTCCCATGTATGTTCTGAACTAATTACAAATTGACAGTAAAGCCAGATTCTCCAGAGTGGATTTTGTTTCTTTTTTTCTCGCACTTACATATTTTTTGTATCATGTCATCTCTATTTTAGTACACTCCAGTCTGCATTAGAGATGAGCGATCCGGTGATTTTCGAATAACGCTGCTACCAGTGATCGTGATTTTCAAATCACCGTTCTTTTAAACAGTGACCGTGATCACGGGTTTGTATAGAGATGGGCGATTCGGCGATTTTTCAGTAACATTGTTCTCAGTGAATGTGATTTGCAAATCGTTGTTCTTTTAAACTGTGATCGTGATCACGGTTTTTCTATGGAAAAGACTTCGATTTTCTGATAAATAAACGAAATAATATTTATGGCGAGTTTTTAAGATGTCAGTTAAACTTGGTTTAGTTAAACCGAAAACGAATTTTGTCAGCCATTTCAAAGTTTATTAACAAAAATTTACCGGAAAAACTTTCTCGAGTATAATTTATTTCTTTATTGAAATAAAACAAAATAAATTAAATTTTAAATGCAGTATTCCAGTTACAAACTGTGTTAAACTAAGTTTAAAGATAATCCACTTCCTTAAAACTCGGCCTTAAAAGAAAAATAGTTGCGACCGGTAACAAAGACATGATAGAAGGAGACATTTTATTCAGAAGAGTGTGAAAGCAAGTCACACTCTTCTGCAAGAAAGAATAGTACAAAAATTTTAAAAGAACGACATTCCGAGTAACTGCGACTTGAAATATTTGATCACTGCCGTTACCAGTTATTTATCAATAACTGTGATTAAATCACCGGTATGAAAATATCGCTCATCTCTACTCTGCATAGTGGATTTCTCCATCATTGTGAATGTGGCTTAAGTTTCAAATTTTATTTGACCAAATTTGAAAGAAAAATTTATATGTATGATTTTTTTCTACACACTTTCAATTTATGCTGAATATTAATAACATTTTATTTAATCAATATTTTCTGTTTCACTATCCGCGATTATAGTAAATAATTTAAAAACAAATTTAAAAAATAGTAGATATTCATCATTCAATACTTTTTATCAAAAAAAAAATTAAAACAAAGGGTGTATTTTTCGGTCTTCTATCACCAATGATACGAGAAAAATTATTAAGCACTGTAAGTTGCTTTTCACGTGAAAAAATTCACTCGATGTTAAAAGGCCTGAAAATTTAATTTAACTTCTAAAAATTAAAAATTTTTTAATTTTTTAGAAAGACACAATTACAATAAACACAAAATATCAAAAGAAAAATAATACTCTTGTATATTAAATTTGCTTGAAAACTGTCTACACAATTTTCACGTGAAAAATCATTTTTTATATGGAGTATAACAGTTTTTTCAAGTGAAATCGAAACAACTTACTTTGCTTTAGCCATAATTAACAGTGTTCTCTTTACAAAGAAACACAATTTAAGTACGTAACATTAGGTTTACAAACATTTACAAACGTTATTAGTAAAAAGAATGTAACATTTTCGGTTCGGAATTAGTTCGATGATATTTCTTTAGGTACGTAACATTAGGTTTACAAATATTTACAAACGTTATTAGTAAAAAGAATGTAACATTTTCGGTTCGGAATTAGTTCGATGATATTTCTTTATTTACTTGCTTCTTTATGAGTTAACAAATTAATATTGATCTTTCTCCTTAAATTTTTTTGAAAATAACTTTTGAGCTGGTTTTTGTTATAATAAATACCAACAAAAACTATTAATTTTTAACTTGATTAATTAATCTGTTCCTCGTATCAAAAAATAATATTTTCAATATTACCCACACGAGGGTAACCACACACCACCCCCACAGTATTCAATACTACGAAATAGAAAAATAACAAAAATCCACATCATTTTGAATTTTTCAATTTAATTGAAAACATAAGATACAGACGGTACAGATTTTCAATTAATTTGTAATTAAATTCATAAATAAATTCATCATTCATTTAGCCAGTTCGCACCCACCTTTAGTTCCTTAAAAATATTTGGTAGGACTTCAGTATCTAATAATTAAAATTTTTCTAGCTGATGTTGAAGATTTACTTTTAAGCCTTACTGGTGGCTCAGACGATAAAGAAGATTCGGTAGAGGAACATGGAATTGTGGTAACGGCTAGCTTATCAGCTGTGGGTCAAATATCAGAATGTTTTCAAAAGGGCTACATTGTACCTGACACTCTGGAACTTTTGTGTGATCATACTTTGGCCATGAATCAAAGAATGTTGGATACTGTACGGCATGTTTTGGTGAATAAAGTTAAAAAGCATATTGCTTTACAAGAACTAAGTGAAGAGCAAGAGGAGAATGAAAATACAAATGAATCAGAATAAAAACACAAAAAATATCAAAAAAAAAATAAAGATTATATATTTATTTTTTTGATGAAAATTATTGATTCCTGAATTTTAGCCTAAACATAAGAATTTAAATTTTACATGAGTTATTAATTATAGGGAAAAATATTTTACTCATCGATGGAAGCTTCTAGAACGGCGCCAGAATATGATAAATCCCAATATTGTTCAACTTGATGTTTTTGAAAGAATTCGCGAGCCATTTTTTCCATTGGAAATATTTTAAATTTAATTTCTCCAAAATGACGACGTTGACTAGTGCCTTCCCAAACTAGAACGCAAGTATTAGGAACTTCTAGACCATCAGGACCCCTGACCACATCCTCTTCCCATTTGATGCGATGTAGCATAAGACGTCGGTATTTCTTTTGTTGTTTCGGTCCACCTTCTACGACAACAACACAACAATCACGAAATAGTACTACCGTACCGGTCATGTGTAATTGTTTGGCATTTGTTTCCACTTTAAATTTCTTACTGGCATTATCCTGCAAATCTTTGATACGATATACACTAACGTGAACGCCACACGAGGTGTCTTCTTTAATTTTACGTATTTTCTTTTCACTCTTCTGTTCTGCAGTTAATTTTCTAGCATTATTTGCATCTTCGTGAGCTTTTTGTCTTTTGGCCATTTGTTCGCGAACATGTGCTTCAATTTTTGTGGGATCTTGAACGGCTTCAGTACCTAAAACACGCATTAGATTGGAAATACGTAATTTTGGTTCTGGTGGTTGCACCAGACCCAATCTTATTTTTTCTTGTTCTTCTTTCCAGGCTTCTCGTCTATTTTGGCGACGCAATTTTTTACGTTCCTTTTTGGTTAAAAATACAGGCAAATAAACGGGTCTTAAAGGTTCATCTAAAAAAATATAAAACATTTTTTTAAAGAAAAAATATAAAAAAAATAATAAAAATGAGAACTTGTAGAAATTCTATAATAAAGGAAATTGATGCAAATACAGATCATTCATTTTTTTAAATGATCAAAGTTAAGCACATAACTATTGTTTTTCAGGCCTATAACTTGATTATTTTCCTACATTTTTATGCCTAAATTAGTGTTTCCAATTCGGTTAACCGATTAACCGATTCCTCGATTAATCGCCTCTATTTCGGTTAATGTCGAAACAAATAATTTAAAACTCAAATAATTATTCGATCCAAATAATCGGTTAAAACAGGTCGATTAACCGGTTACAATTTTAATATGGAATTTTTCTCTTATTTTTTCCCAAAACTTCATAATTTTCTTAACTTTGGCTAAAAAATTACAAGAAAATCTTAGAATAAACATAAAATTCCTAAAATACCACCAAATTCTTTTAAAATTGAATGAAAGAGATCGTTAGTTAAGCCTTTAGATACCTTTTTAAGCAAAATAAAGGTATTTCTAAAACTACCCAAAATACACGAAGTGTCTGGCTGGATCAGCGTGAAAGTGCTCTATAGGCTTTAATTAATACAGTAGGCGATTTTTGATTCTATTCTTTTAAAAATTAAAGCTAATACGATATACACTAACGTGAACGCCACACGAGGTGTCTTCTTTAATTTTACGTATTTTCTTTTCACTCTTCTGTTCTGCAGTTAATTTTCTAGCATTATTTGCATCTTCGTGAGCTTTTTGTCTTTTGGCCATTTGTTCGCGAACATGTGCTTCAATTTTTGTGGGATCTTGAACGGCTTCAGTACCTAAAACACGCATTAGATTGGAAATACGTAATTTTGGTTCTGGTGGTTGCACCAGACCCAATCTTATTTTTTCTTGTTCTTCTTTCCAGGCTTCTCGTCTATTTTGGCGACGCAATTTTTTACGTTCCTTTTTGGTTAAAAATACAGGCAAATAAACGGGTCTTAAAGGTTCATCTAAAAAAATATAAAACATTTTTTTAAAGAAAAAATATAAAAAAAATAATAAAAATGAGAACTTGTAGAAATTCTATAATAAAGGAAATTGATGCAAATACAGATCATTCATTTTTTTAAATGATCAAAGTTAAGCACATAACTATTGTTTTTCAGGCCTATAACTTGATTATTTTCCTACATTTTTATGCCTAAATTAGTGTTTCCAATTCGGTTAACCGATTAACCGATTCCTCGATTAATCGCCTCTATTTCGGTTAATGTCGAAACAAATAATTTAAAACTCAAATAATTATTCGATCCAAATAATCGGTTAAAACAGGTCGATTAACCGGTTACAATTTTAATATGGAATTTTTCTCTTATTTTTTCCCAAAATTTCATAATTTTCTTAACTTTGGCTAAAAAATTACAAGAAAATCTTAGAATAAACATAAAATTCCTAAAATACCACCAAATTCTTTTAAAATTGAATGAAAGAGATCGTTAAGCCTTTAGATACCTTTTTAAGCAAAATAAAGGTATTTCTAAAACTACCCAAAATACACGAAGTGTCTGGCTGGATCAGCGTGAAAGTGCTCTATAGGCTTTAATTAATACAGTAGGCGATTTTTGATTCTATTCTTTTAAAAATTAAAGCTAATGTAAATTCTATTTCCATGTCCTTCAAGGCAAGGTTGCATTTTTTCAAATATGTGTCCTACAACTGTCAACTGACATCTTAATTCTGTAGAAACTCTACCTTTTTTCACATCTCCAAAGAAAGTATAATCGATTCAAAACCACATCAATTCTACAACATGTCCAAATACACCATTTTCAGTTTTATTTCAAAATTGTTTAAAAATGTATTAAAATTATCCAAATGTATTTTAAAATTGTTTAAAAAGTTTTAAAATTGTCTAAAAACTTTGATATTTGTCCAATTGCATATCAAAATTGTCCAAAATGTATTTTAAAATTTTCAAAATGTATTTCAAAATTACAAATATATTTTAATATATTTTATTTAAGAAAATTATATTTGTATTTTAAAATTGTTCAAATACATTTCAAAATTATTCACTTGCATTTAAAAATTTTAAATCTGTATTTCAGAATTGTAAAATTGCATTCAAAATAATTCCATTTGTATTTCAAAATTCTCCAAATGTATTTCAGAAATTTCCAAATGTATTTAAAAATACTCTATTTGTATTCCAAAATTTTCCAAATGTATTTAATAAAATTCCAATTGCATTTCAAATTTTTCCAAATGTATTTCAGAAATTTCTACTTTTTTTTAAAAGCATTTTTTTTTTTTTATTTATTTTATTTATTTGTCATTCCATACACAAGACTTAAGTCTTATATTACAGTATGGAACTGAGTATGCGTAAAAACAATAATTTAGTAAATACTTATAAATATAATTACAATTACATTAATGACATAGAATAGATAAATATTTTTGTACGAAACAATTTTAAAATTACTGTAAACTAAACAATTTTAGAATTTAATGTAACATAAACATAATTCAAAATTATTAACAAATAAAAATTCAAAATTAAAAATTCGAAATTAGAATCAAAACACACACTCAAAAAAGTTCACCGGTAGAAACCTATTGCAAATAGCAGGTAAAACAAAAGGCGACAAAATAAAATAACAACAAAAAAAAAGTAGTTATTTTTAATTGCTGAAAGAAAAAAAAAAAAAAATATAACTAACAAATGCATCGAAAATTACTAAGAATGTAAAATTGTCAGTTAAGTTTGCTAAAAATATTTTTAAATAATTGACAAAACAGGCAAAAAGTACTGCTATTTTCAGTTATTTAACTCTCATAATAGTTGTTTTGTATTTTTATATAAAAAACAACTATATATACAATTAAAACAATAACTATGGATTACTACACTGTCAAACTTTTTTGAGTGTATTTTATTCAATTGGAGAAATAACTAATAATGTTTTTTCTGAATTGTTGTGCGTTATTAATAATTTGAGTGCTATGTGGAATTCTGTTCCAGAGACCTATTGCATTAATATAGAATTGGTATTTCGAAATCTGAGTACGATGATTAAAAGTTAATAGTCTTTTGCCTCTATCAAGTGTTGAGAATTTTAATCGCAAATGTAGATGTTCAGGTTGGCGGGTATATATTATTTTATGCATAAAAATTAAAATCCTTGTTTTAACATAATCATCAAAACTAATGCCATAAAGTAGATTTGCAAACGATGAAATATGATCAAATCTTTTCAGGCCATATACATAGCGGACAATACTATTAAAAGCTACGTTCAGTTTTCTTTTGTTTTCGTTGTCACAGCTGGCAAAAAGTTCGATACCATATAATAAGATCGGCATCAAATAAGTTTTGGCAAGAAGGATTCTAATCTTAGTTGGAGTACAATACTGAGTTTGCCAAAGATTTCTTAACATTGAGAATCATCTACCGCAAGCATAATTAATATGGTTCGACCAAGTGAGAGTATTATTGAAGTAAATACCAAGATTTTTAGCATACTCAACGATTTCTATGGATTGATTTTCAAGAGTTATAGTAGGTACATGATCAAATTTTAGTAATCTTTTTTTAATAATAAGGCATTTGGACTTGCTAGGATTTATTCCAAGACCATTAGCGGTAGCCCACTCATAAATTCGATGCAACTCCTGGTTCAGGGTTCTGACGCATTCTTCAATCGCTGTAACTTTGCAACTTATGTAAAGTTGGACATCATCAGCATACATTCTAGCCTTGCAGTTTTCTAGTTTGTTTGGAAGATCATTTGCGTATAATGAGAAAAGAAGTGGGCCTACGATCGATCCTTGAGGAACACCTCGGATTACAGGCAAAAAGTTAGATTTTGTGGTTGTTGTTTCAACATACTGATATCTCTCTGTTAGATATGATGATATCAGATGTGTTGCGGTTGATGAAAAATTAAACATATGTTTTAATTTATAACATAAAATGTTATGGTCAACCGTATCAAACGCCTTAGAATGATCTAAAAGAACTAAAAACGTAACATTTCCACGATCTACCTGTTGTCTGATTTCCTCGGCAACATCTACGAGAGCTGTTATGCAACTGTGTTTTTTACGAAAACAAGATTGTCTATCAGTTAGCAAATTATTGGTATCCAAGTATTGAGTAACTTGATTGTGAATTAATCTTTCAAAGACTTTAGAAAGAAATGGTAATATTGCTATCGGCCTGTAATCAGATTTAGATTTTGGTATGGGGATAATTTTAGCAAGTTTCCAAATTTTTGGATAACTACAGGTAGTAAGTATCTTATTGAAAAGAAATGTAATGAGAGGAAGAAGTTGTGGCAAAAGTATTTTGAGAAACCTTGGATCTATGCCATCAACACCAACTGCATTGGACTTAATTGACAAGACACTGGATAGCACATCACATTGGTTACCATTAGTAAAATAAAAATTTTCATTTGAAGTTTCATCAGAGTAATGGTAGTAATTCTGATCAGGTTGTACAATTGGAATGTTTAAAAATTTTTCATTGAGAGTATCTGCATCGACAGCACATGGTTCTTGGCTATCAACCTTGCCGATACCAATTTCGCGAATCGTTTTCCATGTTTTTTTCGAACCTATGGCAGTAGAGAACTTTGAAGCATAAAAGTCTGATTTGGCTTTTTTAATTAGTTGATTGGTTTTATTTCGCGCTATTCGATATTCTTCATGTAATTCCGTGGTTTTAAAACGCTTCCATCGCGAATATAAAAAATCTCTATGATTAATTGATTGTCTTATATTAAAAGTAAACCAGGGTTTCTTCTGTTGACTTATAATTTTAGTTTTCAGGGGTACAGCAAGATTGTATAAATAGTTCAGGTTTTGTTGCAAAAAAGATAGTTGATCATCTACCGAAGTCATGGTATATAATAATCTCCAATTAATATTGAAAAATTCATCTTCTAAACCCCTATAATTAATGTTTTTGTAGTCGCGATAAGTTACTATTTGTTCAGGTACTAGTAACTGAAATTTATACGTAATGAAGATGAGATCATGTCGCGAAAAACAGGAAGCAGATAGTTGATCATAGAGCAATACATTCCTATCACTAACAAAGAAAAGATCCAGAAGTGTATTATTTGTTGTTGTAAAATGTGTTGCATTGCTTGTGTTTGGAGAATTAAGCCCGAGAGTGAACATGTTATTAGTTAGATAGGAATCAACTAAAATATTTGAATTAAAGTCACCTGCGATTACAACATCATCGTATAAGACCGTGAATGTTTCCAGAGTTCTAATAAACTTTTCCATACTTATTCGATTATTTGGTCTGTATACACTACCAACAAGTAATTTTCCTCCCTCGCTGCTCACTTCAAGAAATATATATTCTACCAAGTTTCTCGAATTACCACCTTCAGAAACCTCAACGTTATTGGCATCCGTAGATTTACAAAGTACTCTAAATGCAATACCTTTTTTCACATAGATTGCTACACCTCCATAACCATTTCTATCAACCCTCCGAATATTATACCCATTTAGAGAAATTGATAAATCTGTGAACTCTGGCTTAAACCAAGTTTCAGATACGCATATGAAATCAATACCAGAATCCTCAAAAATAAATCTAAATTCATCGATTTTAGTTCTCATTTTTACAAACATACATGTTTTCTCTTTCATAATGAAAATTTTATAGGAATTGTGAGACTTAAGAGAAAGAGAAAGCATGTATGTTTGAAAAAATGCTTTTAAAATAAAAATAGAAATTTCTGAAATACATTTGGAAAAATTCAGAATTTTATTAAATACATAAATACAGAAGGGAATGTTAGCTCAAACTTTGATTGATTTTGATTTGGAAAGCGAAGCGGGCGAATCTCCGTGCAATAGTGACAATGATTTTGCATTATCAGACGAGGAGAATGATGAAAGTGAAGTTAGCGTGCATTCGGATGAAGACGACATTGAGCCACTTGAGCAAAATTAAGCAGAAGAAAATGCAGCAAATCCTGAAAATAATATATGAAATAAATCGAAGAAATTTATTTCGACGTGCAGAAAATTTCACTTCAGGTAAAAACCTACCCTCTTTGTTATGGGTTCATGTTCATTATATGTTTCATTTTTGTTATAATTCAGGTCCAAAAGCATTAGCAGCTGCTAATATAGTTGATGTTTCGTCTGCAATTCACATGTTCCTTGGACCGGATGAGAATATAATTTTGAACATGACGAATTTATATGGTGTGCGAAAGTACAAAGACGAATGGGAAAACATTGATTTGGACAATCTGCACGCATACTTTGGATTGTTGCTACTTCCTGGTGTGTATCGGTCATACGGTGAATGTGTCACTAAACTGTGGAATGAAGAAACTGGTCGGCCAATATTTAGAGCAACAATGTCTTTGAAAATGTTCAAGCGTATCCATGGTTGCATTCGATTTGATGACCGCGAACAACGTATGGCCAACACTGCATCTACAAGTACTTCTGTTCGTGACAAATTGGCACCGATTCGAAATGTATACGATAAATGGAATCATAATTTGAAAGCTGTATACACACCAGGAAAAAACATTACCGAAGATGAACAGTTAGTTCCGTATCGTGGGCGATGTCCGTTTCGTCAGTATATTCCATCCAAACCGGCGAAATATGGCATCAAAATTTGGGTGCTATGCGACTCAAAAAGCTGGTATGCATACAATACACAAATTTATGTTGATCCGAATCGTAATGCCACTCCTGAACGCAATCTCGGACGGCGTGTTGTTTTGGATTTGGTGGAAGCACTTTCTGACAGAAATGTAACGTGTGACAACTTTTTCACTTAGTATGAATTTGCAGAAGATTTGCATAAGAATCGCATGACTATTTTGGGAACAATAAGGAAAAATAGGACTGAAATTCCTTCAGTTCTACTCGACATGCGTCAAAAGCCAATTTATCATACAGAAGTTGTATAGTTGGATTGAATCTCGTTGAAAAACAGATCACTAAACGTAAAAAACAACCTCAAAGTAATGATGCTTCCAGTGTTATTCAAAGAATTCGGGAGATTCGCCATTTACCAAGTACATCAAAACGAGGCCGATGCTACATCTGCACATATAAAAATAACAAAAATTTTGTGCTACACGCTGTGAAAAGTGTAGAAATTTCATTTGTGCTGAACATAATTTCAATTTATGCGAAAAATGTACAAATAATTGACAAAAGTTAAAAATTAAATTTTTTTTCTAATATATGTAATATTCTAATTTTAATTTCATTCAAAATCTACATTTATGAAGTTCAAATGTATTAATAGGTGTGTTTCTTTACTTTTTGGGTAAAGTTCGGTAAAATGAGAGTAAGCACAAAATCCTCTCACAAAATGACAAAATTACCCAATAGTACAGGAACGCAAAAAACCACTTTTCTAGCCCAAAAACTTATTTCAAACAATAACGTTAAACAGTGATGGGACTTGAAAAATTTTGTTTTGTGCCAAGTGTGTGCCTAAAATGTGCCAAATGGGCCTTTATTGTGCCAAAACTCAATTTTCACTTAGAACCGGTGTTTTCAACTTTCATTTTGTAAATGCATTCTTATGGAATTAATTCTATCTTGAATTCTTATGGACTTAATTATATTTGAATGAATTAAAATTTTCTTTCAATTAAAAGGTGAATGATAAATTCATCCGATTCTTATTAAAGATTTGGGAATGCAGCCAATGAATGAATTCTTTAGGAATGGTTGCACGGAATGGTATACATATAAACATTTTCTAAAACTGAGTAAATTTTTTCATGAATTAAACTTAAATTAATTCTTTCCAAGCTCTGATATAAATTTATAGCATTTGAATTTTTAAAATTCTATGGATTAAGCACCGTAAGTTGTTCAGTTTTCACGTGAAAAAACTGTTATACTCCATATAAAAAAAATTATTTTTCACGACATTGAGTTTCACGTGAAAATTGTGCAAACTTAGTTTTCACGCAAATTTAATGTACAAGACTATTATTTTTTTGGTGAAAAAGTGACATTTTGTGTTAATTGTGATTGTGACTTTGTTATAAAATTAAAATATTGTTAATTTTTTTAACTTAAATTGCAATTTAAAGTCTGAGAGAAATTTTTTCACGTGAAAAACAACTTACGGTTCTTTATTCGGCAATATCTTCGATGCCATTTTTTAGTTTTGCTTTATTCGAAAAGGTATTTTAATACCAATAAATGCTTAGAAACTAAAAATTGAAGAATTGTTATTTTTTAAATTCATTTTCTATTAAATTTTGTAGATAACCAAAATGTGCCAAAATAGTATCGGTTGTGCCATTGTACCAATCAATCTTAGATAGTTCCAAAAATCCCATCACTGATGTGAAAATACGTATAATTTCAGTTTGCAAATCGGCACAAATAGACATATTTATTCGCTTTTAAAAGTTGTTTTTGATTTTATTCAATTAATTTTAACAAAAAACCAAGTTTCTTTTGCTTATTTCTTTATTTAATTACAATTTTTAATTTAATTTCACAATTATTTTTTGTTTATATTTCCATCAGCTGTTTTACCAAAGTTTACCCGAAGAAAAAGTCTGTGTAAATTTTGGTAAAAAGAGAAGCACTAACACACTCTCATTAGCGCTCTCATTTACCCAATTCTCGAGTACGGGAACGTTTTTGGGTAAATTTCGGTAACTTTGGGTAAATTTCGGTAACTTTGGGAACGTACGGGAACACACTGAATATGATATTAAACAATATAATAAACATAAAAAATCACAAAAAAAAAATGGTTAATATTTTTTAGCTTTTTTACAATTAAAAATATATGTATGCAATAAAAAATATATGCACGCGCATATATTTTACAATTAAAAATATACGCGCATACAATGGGACCGATTAAATGTATTTCTCGAGGGACCGATGAGGGTTAAAAAAATTTCCTATCACGAAACAAAAACTTTGAAATTAGAAGCAAATCATTTTTTATGCTGTTACTTACTTGGAGCAACAATATGATTTCGGAGGCGAATCACTTACAATAAAATTTCTGTTTAGGATACATTATCAAAGCTTCCAGAAGTTTTAGAAATATTAAATTTAATTGACAACGATATGTTGTACACTGACTTCTGCTGCCTGCGAGAAACCTTTGATAATTTGCCGAAAGATATTCCAAATGATAAGATATGGAGAAAGGAGAGAAAGGGATAGAATGTCCTTCGACCTAATAAAGGCTGAAATTTTAATAAGAATAAATGTTGAAAAAATTTGCAAAAATTTTCAAACATTTTTGCTTACATCTAAGCAAAAGAGTTAGTAAATTCTGTAAATAAAAATACAAAATATATGTGGCAAAAAAAAAATAGTTATACTTTTTTATGTGATTTAAATATGACGTAAGACTGAATTTTGATTGTTACGTTTCCTTATTTTTTGTCATTTTTTTATTTTTGAAAAAAAAAAAAAAAATGAAATAAATTTTTACTTTTTTGAATCTGGACATTTTTAAATTGTCCAGTTATTTTTTAAAATCCAGGTGAATTTTTTCCATTGTCCAGTTATTTGACTTTTGGTATCTGGCAACCCTATTCGGAACCCAAAAAAAATAAAAAAATTTCTGCTGGGTTTATCGAAAAACTTTATCAAAAGTTTAATGATTTTTTACGAGCTTTAATTTTATGACATTAGGGTTGTACATTAGGGCGCAGCAACTAAGATCTGGTGGGTAACTACTAGAACGGGCTACTTGAAGTCAATGGCCCTAGAGCAAAACATTGGTCCCGTCGAGACAAAAGCATCGATGTATCATACTTTAAGATCCGACTGTAAATGCCGAAGATATAACGAAAAATGTAAAATGGCGACCCCTACGTTCGACAAAAAAAGTTTTTTTTTTTTTTTAATCTTCTGGCAAAAATAATTTAGATTTGACGGTGTACGGCGAACTTTTTTATTGTTTGAAAGAGACATATCACTTTAACATGGCGTTGTCATTGGAAACGACTAATTGCCACAGTTTAGACGCCTTGTGACAGTAAGGTGGTGTGTCTAAAAATAGCTTTTCAAATAAATTCATAAAAAATTAAGAATTAAAAATAATCTACTTGGCGTCGAAGCCATGCCGTAGCTAAAAAGTACACTTATAGATTACCGTAAACGACATTACTATTTAGCATCTATTTCATGTGGTTTTATATTTTATTCTAAATTTTTCCATTTATTTGTTAATTCTTATTCCTTATTAGCTGTTTGAATCAATTTTCTTTATTCATTTCATATTTTTTCCGACTGAAATCATTCAGCTGTTTCGATGCCGGATAGAAAATTCTGATTTCAACAGAATGATCCGGCAAGTATGTTTACATTTACGTGTTAGTAACCATTCGTATACATTTCTTCTTGTGGTTTCGAAACAGCTGATTCGTTACAGATACGTTTACGGTTGGGTAACTCAGCCTTAACACACACACACATATAGTGGAAGTGCCTGCAGTATGCCCCCGATTGACCAGTAACGGGATAGGTCCTTTAATGGCGGTTGACTCGTTTTTTGCGTTGGCCATAATTAAATTAAAAAATTAATTAAAAATTAGAAAATTACCTCAAAAACTCTCATAATATAAATAAAAATTTTAAAAATTGCCCTTAAGTTAAAAAGAAAATTAAATGAAATACCAATTGTTAAAACTAAAACAGCTTTAACATTAAAAAACGTTATTTTAGTGGAATGTATGCAACGAATAATGTAAATCTTCAATTGGAGATTTTTATGGCTAACCTCTATGTTTTACACTCCTTAGTGCCTGTCGTACGGCGTAAGATAGTTTTTAAGTCTGTTGACTGGTTTAACTCCCCTAATATTGTTTATCATATATCTTTACGAGACTTAGCCTACAAATATTATCTTCTGAATAGAAGTTCACTGAATTGGGCTGTTTATTGTGAGCACAGAAATCGTGCAAAGAGAGTTATTAGGGTAGCTAAGAGGCGTGCCTATTCGAGCATGTTTAGGGATCTTAGTCCTAGACAAATGTGGAGCTATTTAAGGGGAAATGGTTGTTTGGAGACTGATAATCAGTTTATCTCTGCTAATGCTTACGAGGTAAATGACTATTTTGTTTCATGTCAGATAGATGATAATCCCAATTCAATGAATTTTTTAGGGGGTACTTTTGGTGGTGGTTTTTCGTTTCGTTGTGTGAATCTGGGAGAATAGCGCGCAGCATTGGGAAGATTAAATCTAATGCTGCAGGTAATGATTTTTTACCATTAAAATTTATTAATTTAGTCTTTCCGTTTGTGTCTTCCCATATTCTTCGGTTGGTTAATTCTATTTTTACTACTTCAGTATTTCCTAACGATTGGAAGAAAGCTAGGGTGATACCCATAAAAAAGGAAGGTGTCCAACTCTTTGGATAATTTGCGTCCGATATCTGTCCTTCCGATTCTCTCGAAGGTGTTTGAGCATATAGTAACTCCTTGATAGTAACTCTTTAATACACTCATCTCAGTCAGGCTTTCGACGTGGGTATAGTACTAGTGTCCTTCTTCTTGGTCTAACGGATTCGGTTAGAAAATTTTTGGATAATGGTAAAAATGTAGTTCTTTTTTCACTGGATTTATCTAAGGCTTTTGACCGAGTGATACATTCGAAACTTGTGGACAAACTGTTTAATTTGTTTGATTTTTCATCACAAGTTTGTAAACTTATATCCTCTTATCTGAGTTGTAGAAGTCAGTTTGTTTCGATTGGCGATTCTTTTTCTTCAACGAAACCAATAACCAGTGGTGTAGGGGGTCAAGGGAAATTATTTCCAAATGCCAACCTCACCCACAGTCCACCTTGGACATGGTGTCCCCTGTTAACGCTGACGAGGCTCTGACGACCGAGTATGGGCGGTATAACCCGGTTCCCACGGCAATCGGACTATGTGCCGGAACGATTCGGATGTATTCGAATCTTCGAATTTATCCGAGCAAGGATTGCCACTCCGGCTTTAAATGAGAATTATTAACTACAAATTCTCATTTTAAAGCCGTTACAACAACAACAACAACAACAACCAGTGGTGTACCTCAGGGGTCTGTTATTGGCCCACTACTGTTCATGATTTACTTGAATGATCTTCTTACATTTGGGAATGGTCTATCATGTCAGTCTTACGTTTATGCGGATGATGTTCAGTTTCTTTGCTATGCCGATTCGCAATTTGTAGATGTCTTGGAAGAGGGTGTAAATTTCATCATACATGAAGTTATATCTTGGTCTTCTGGCAATGGTTTTGTTGTCAATCCAAAAAAGACGAAGTTAATGGGTTTTGGTTTCGATACTGATACTATAATGGTTACTCTTGATGGCATGAGAGTTGAATTTGTGGATAAGATTAAGTGTCTTGGAGTTTTAATTCACAATCATTTAAATTTCTCATCACATATTAATAACGCTTCTTCGAAAATATCTTTCTTGTTGTTGTATTCTCGTGACTTGTATCTGCCTCTCTCAATTAGGATACGTGTGGCACATGCCTTGTTGATGCCTCATATATTATATTGTGTCGAGATATTTTCCGGTACCACAGGCGGTGAATTTAATAGGTTTACCAAGATTTTCAATAGAATTATTGGATATGTTTTTGGCCTAAGACTTCGCTCTCATGTGACTCCGTATGTAATCCAATTTCTTGGGTGCTCTTTTGTTAATTATGTAAGTATGAGGTTATTGATATTTTTTTACAAGGCAATGGTGAATGGGTTTCCGGACTATATTGTTGACAACTTTCTTTTGTCCAACTCGGAAAGAAACCCCCAACTGGTTTATCCAACACATCATACTACTATGTTCGAGAGATCATTTCAGATTAGGCTTTCAAGAATATGGAACGATCTACCTCTATACCTGAGAGGTTTTGCTTTTTCACCCCAGGTCTTTAGGCGAAAGCTTAAAGATTATGTAGCTAATCATGAGTTATAGCTTTTTGTTTGTGCTACCATTTTTATCTCTCTCGATTTTTCCTTTTTTTTTAATATTGTTGCACTTAGGAAAATCTGGTGATTGTATTATTTTTTTTTTTATTTAAATATCTATTTATATTATTTAAGATGTTTTTAGTATTTTTTTGTTTGATAGTTTTACTGTATTTTTTACTTATTTTTATTATTATTTATTTTTATTATTATTTATTTTTATTATTATTTATTTTTATTATTTATTTTTTTATTATTTATTTTTATTATCTTTATCTAAATTATTTTTTTTTTGTAGTAGCTTTTATTAATCATATATGGCCCCAGGGCTTTGGTTATGTAATTTGAAGTAAATAAATGCTGTATCTATTATTAAAAAAAAAAAAATACAAAACTTAATATTTTTTAGCAAAAAATTATAAAAATTAAAAATAGGAGCTAAAATAAGCAAATCGTAAAAAAATAAAGTTCAAAATAAATATATATATATATATTTGTTCCTTTTACTCCTGCAAGGAGCATAGGGCCGCAAAATAAATAAAAGAGTATAATAAATAAAAAAAATATTTTAAAAAATATGCCGCGAATTTTATTTTTTATTTCGGCATTGGACAAGTTTTTTAAAAGCATCAGTGAAAGTAACGAATAAAAAAAACTAATATTCAAAATCTTCCAAAAACAAAGGGTTTTTTTTAGAACATGAGATGTCATTTATAGACATAATATATTTTGGAAAACATCATAAACCAATGTATATTTTGAGGCAGGCACTTTTTTTCCATTTTTCGTGAGTCGCTCTACCATACATACTTCAAAAGTATATAACAGTATGTACTTTACATAAAAAGAAAAAATGTCTGAATTGCAAAAAAAAACTTACTTGGTGGCTTCATTTGCGTTGGATGTTCAATAAGATTTGTTATAGCCGATTGTCGAATGCTTATTTTACCATCGGCATCGAGTGTATTCAAATCATTTGATAAAATAACCGAATCCCACCATTCCATAGATGGAACATCATCTGGTGTATCCTGTTTGGGAGCAATTAAAGCTAATTTCGTTGCAGAACTTATACCAGTTTTTCGTGCGATTTGTGAAATTTCATTTTGCAACCTTTCCAATTGTGCCTTCATACGCATCCTTTCAGCCAATTGTTGAAATTTACCCGGTTCATGAAAACGTAAAGCTCTCTTATTACGATTTCCCGGTTTAAGCGCTATACGATCATCAAAGAATTTTGCTGTATCTTCCTGTGTTGAAGATTTTTCTGTATTTGTCTGGGATTTATTAAAAACTTCTCTTTTCTTAGCTCTTATATTGGCTTTGAGAGTGGGCGTTAGTGTTGGTATATTAACAGCACGACCGCTTTTATCTATAGTACGACCCTCTTCATCTAATATCAAGGGTTTAGGACGATCTGATGCAGCTGCTGCAGCAGGTGGTATAAGGTTCGCCAAAGAGCCCGATAGTTTGGCACGAATTTGTGCTTGCAATTCAGCAATTTTCTTTGCCTTATCGACATCTTCAGGAGGTGGCTGCTTAGATAGGACTTGACTAGCCATTGCTACTGGTAAACCAATTTGGGGCACTGATGCTAGAATAGGATCTTTGGCTTTTAATTGAGTTAAAGTTCGTTTTCTTTCCTCGATTTCACGTTGAGCATTAACCATCATCATTTTAATTTGATTACTACTCAAAGATGATGGCGCCGTAGTTAAAGTGGGAGGTGCCACCGGTAATAACACCGGAATTTTTGGCACCGTGGGAACTGTAGTTGTCTTATCTCCATTGGAACTTGGTATGACTACATCAAATCGTGATTTTTTTGGTGCCTCTGGTGCCTCAGATTTTACACCATCGTCTGGTACGACGGTACGTTTTCGTGATTTTCGTTTGTATTCATCCAAATGAGTTTGTAACTTTTCCACAAGTCGAGTGCTATGTTTGGCATCCAAGTGTTTTTCCAATTTCTCGCACATACGTCGGCTATCATAGCCACTGTGTAGAGAATGTTCTATTGAACTGATTACGGAACGTTTTTCCTCCTCATCCGTGGTAGCCTTGTCAGCCAGATATACAATGTCATCGTGCAAATCATCGATCTCCTTACGCGTATAATAGGACATAATTTCACAATTAATGTGGACTGTTAATTAATTATAAACGTATTTACCAATTATAATCACTGCGGATATTTATTAAAAGTCAGAAAATATAAAAATTCATCAGCCACCAAAAAACGCTGCTGCAAACGTTTACGGATTAAAAGTAGACTTGTGTCGTTCGTGAACGAACTAGTTCCATTGAACTCATTTTATTACCTTTGGCGGGGATAGTTGTATTTCTTTTTAATTAATTAAAATAAAATTGTACACAAAACATTTTTCCTTAAAATTCTTAATTTGTCTGATATTTTATATATTTTTTAACTAAAAGAAGAGCAATATGAATAGATGGCAAATAAAATTACCAAGCGAACGGTCAAAAACATTTTTTATGAACAATTCAACGGAATTGTTTTGAACTAGAAGAGCGAACTAGGTCTGCACAACAAATTAACTAGAAAGCTGCCTACACACTAGGGAACATGGTTGAGGGAACAAAAAATATCAAAAAATTTTGTAAACACGAAATGCACGCTCTCAACACTCACACACACACAAACGCACTCACACATTCACAAAAAATGCTCTCTTTTTTTAAGTATGTTCCCTAGTGTGTAGGCAGCTGAAAGAGCGGTCAGCCGGTGTCTTCAAATGCAATAAATTATATGATATGAAATGTCAAAACCATTGCAGCGAAACGTCAAAATGATATCAATTGCAGAGTGGTGGAGAACACTTGACCATTTCATGGATAAGAAATATCAGATTTTTCTTCGAAAAAAACCAAATTTTATGAAACATTAATGTTTACCGACAAATAATAAAAAACTAAACACTTTTCCATTCCTTTTTACCAAATTTTTTGTTGTTTTTCTATTACAAAATTAAAATGAAAACTAAAAGTGACATTTGATCTCTGGCATCATTGCAAGATCCGATGGCATGTCAGCGATATCATGATATTGCAATAAAATTGAAATTGAGTGTCTTCACTTGAGATGAGAGCATTTTGACCACAAATTATACCAGATATGAATAAGCTGATTTGGGCAATATGGCAGACAGAAAATGAGCAAAACAAAACGCAAAAATTTAAGAGAAACACAAAAGCAACAACAACAAAAAGCACAATAATCTAAAAAGAGACATATATATACAAAAAATGCGCAATAAAAAATGTATGGAGATTTTATATTGTTATCTCCCTCTTGACTTGACTTCCATATAAACAAAACCATACGGTTCGAGAATACTTTTTTGACACCTGTCAATGGTTTCACATCTGGTATAAATCTGTGATTTTGACAATTGCTTGCTATCATTTTATTGCATGTCAAACCACTAGGTCAGGAAAACGAATTAGAATTCTAGAGTTGTGTCGTTCATGAACGAACTAGTTCATTTGAACGGTTCATTTCATTGAACGATATGACATCTTTTTTTTTTTTGAGATTTAAAGTACAGTTAAATGTACCGTTAAATGGCGCTGTTACCAAACAGACATATTGCCAGGTTATAAACACATTGCGTATTGATACGAAATATAAAAAAAAACAATGTGATAAACAACACAGACGCACAGGAACAGCAACAACACATACACAACCATTGCCTTCACAATGGAGGTTACGCGCAATTAAGTCCTAATACGTCAGAATAAAACAGACGTACAGGAACCACAGCAACACATATACGACCATTGCCTTCACAATGGAAGCTAAGCGCGACGAAGCCCCAAGGTTTGCATGTGATTAGACTGCACAGTCTAACGGCATGCTGAGACACGCTTTAGAGTATCGCAAAACAAAAACAATTAACCGATGTTCCCTATTAAAAAATTTAATACAGGTCACGAGATAACCTTCTTCTTCGGCGACTCACGGCCAGAGCTTCGAAAAACTTAATTCAATTTAAGCTTAATTCACTAAAAATTAAATTCAGATTTTAAAAAGATTCATGTACCATTCCCTTAAACCATTCGTAAAGAATTCATTCATAAGCTTCATTCCCAAAGCTTTAATATGAATTGAATGAATTCCTAACTTGAATCATTCAAATCGCATGTTCATTCACCATTTTACTAATTGAATGAAGAAATTTTATTACCATTCACTTAGTGCAGTGTAGTTTGAAACTAACATATAATCAAAACCAAAACATACAAGCTGTAACAAAGCATACGATACTATTTATTTCTGTTAGATGAATTTTAAACGTTTTTCATTGTATTATTCTAATATTTCAGCAATTACATACAAATTAAAATTTTTCATTTGATTAAGTGAATGAAAACAAAAAATTTTTCATTCACTTTTTTATTAAATGAATTCAGGCAAATTGGGTTTCATTCAGTTAGAATTCAATATAAATAGAATGAATTCATATATTTTTAAGCTATAGGGAATTAAGCTATCGAATTAATTCCATACGAATGCTATTAGGGAATGAAATTTAACCCAAATTTCATTAATTTTTAAAAAGTGAATGAAAGAATTAAGCCTTTTAAACCTTTGCTCACGGCGAACTGACGATATGACATCGTTCACCATTATTCGTTCTTTTCGTTCGATCGTTTATTTCGTTTTTTTTTTTAGTCATAGAAAATTTGTATCCCTTTCTTATTAATTTTATTACAGAATTAAATGTTTTTCTTAATAATTTAAAATTTTTAATGAAATTGTAATTTTCTGACGCTATTAGTCTATGCGCGTCACATATATATTAAGTGTTAGAGAAACACTCAGGGAATTATGTAGATAAAATCAACTGCAAATGACAGTTAAAATACCTGCATTTGCACTTAAAAAGGTGTAGACTACATTTGCATTTAAATCAACTGCAATATGAAGTTATTTTTAACTGTTAAAAATCAACTGACAATGTAGTAAAAACAACTACAAAATCCAATTAAAACAACATGCATGAAAATTATTGTAAAACTGTACAAACAACTGCAAATGTAGTTAAAATAACATAAATAAAAATTATTTTAAAAATTATTAATTTAATAAAATCAAATTTATGTAAACACTCTTAACTTATTTTTATTCTATAATAAATTTAAAATTGATAAATCAAAATTTACACTTAATGTCACTTTTATTTTTCACTATTAAGATATTGTTGTAGATTTCCGTCTGTGAGGGATGAAATATGGTGTTGTTTTTCTCCAGGTAGAAAGGGATGAAAATATACAAGAACTGAAAGAAAATAAATACAATATTTTTTTAACATTCCCGTAAATAAATTTATATTATAAAACTTACCTTATTATTTTAATAATTTAATAAAAAATATATAACCTTTTCCGTATTACGCGTCTTCACTCTTTGGCGTTGTTTTATGACTAAGACAAGAGAAAACATATTCTTCTCATATTCTTTCACTAGAAATTTCTAAACAAGCGCTTCGTACACATGCTCCTGTTTGCTTCGTGTGTGTTTACACACACTTGAAAATTTAAGTATTTGTAAAAAAAATTCAAAATAACTGCATAAAATAAATGTTACTACAATGTAGTAGTTTTTGTAGTTTGTTTAAAAGAATAACTGTCAAAAACATTAAAAAAATTTTCTCTAAGTAAATTAACTACAATTGTAGTTAAAATAACTACAACCGCATTACTACACAAATAACTGTCATGTAGTAACTGCAGAACTCTTCTGAGTGTAGCAAACGGTGTAAAATTGCTTAGTTGCAAATTTTATTTGTAAATAAATGATATTTCTAAACAAGCGCTTCGTACACATGCTCCTGTTTGCTTCGTTTACAATCACTTGAAAATTTAAGTATTTGTAAAAAAATCCAAAATAACTGCATAAAATAAATGTTACTACAATGTAGTAGTTTTTGTAGTTTGTTTAAAAAAATAACTGTCAAAAACATTGAAAGATTTTGATCTAAGTAAATTAACGACAATTGTAGTTAAAATAACTACAACTGCATTACTACACAAATAACTGTCATGTAGTAACTGCAGAGCTTTTCTGAGTGTATAAAAGAAAATCTTTTCAGTGTTTAGACTGCTTTAAGCCCCGTTTAGATTATCACACAAGTGTGTTATACATGTCAGAAATGTGTTATATAACGAAAATGTATAATAGTGAGAACACTGTTCGTTACACACATGTCAAAATGGGTGCACACATTTTAAAATACGGTCACACTTTTTTGACAAGATATATTTTTTGAAATATTTCATAAAGTTACCACTTGTCTCAACACAAGTGTTGTGTGAAAAAAGTAATAATAGAAGAAAAAAATTACTGTTTTAATTTATTTGTTGTGTGTGTCGATAACAGAGCTTTGAAGAATTAATTCCTTAATTCAATTTTTCAATTCTGAATTAAAAATTCGATGAATTAATTCACAAAGCACCATATATTGAATGGAATTAATTCATATTTGTGTTCGTTCGATTTATTTATTTTGTTACGAATTAATTCAATTGTTATAGTTCTTTTTATTAAATCAAATGAATTAATTAACTGGTGAACGCGTTCAATATTATAAATCGAACGGCAAAAAAGTTAATTAATTCCTTACTGAATTAATTCACCACTGAATTCATTCAATTTCATTTAGTGAATTAAAAAAAAATAAAATTACATTCAGTGTATATTAAGTATTAGAGAAACCCGATGCACTTTATCAACCTACATGAATAAAAAATAAAGCTTTTACTATTAAAAATAAAAACTTTACAGATATAGATGAATTTGGAAAAAATATAACTATTAATTTTTCAAACTTATGTTTCCCAGTAAAATGTAGATGCTTCACTATGACGTATTTCATTTATACGTTTTTACAATATAATGTTTTCTTCTACTGAACGGCAGAAAACAGGTTTTTAATTAATTTTTTAGTTGATCTGTTATTTTAAGTAAATGAATGATATTTTAGTTGACTCTAGATCATAAATTAATATCACTTTCTGTTTAAATTATTTTCAAATCAAAGAAAGATTATACAATTTTTACAAGTAAATTACAAAGAATAAACATTTTTGAAAGAAAAAATTTTTCAATTCAGTGAACGTATTTTTTTCTTTTTTAATTTACTGAACGTAATTTAATTTTTTTTAATTCACTGAATGTAATTTTATTTTTTTTTAATTCACTGAATGTAATTTTATTTTTTTTAATTCACTGAATGAAAATGAAATTGAATGAATTCAGTGGTGAATTAATTCAGTAAGGAATTAATTCACTTTTTTTCCGTTCGATTTATAAAATTGAACTCGTTCACCAGTGAATTAGTTCATTTGATTTAATAAAGAGAACTATTGCAATGGAATTAATTCTTTGAATTTATTGATTGATTCAATTTCAGTGTTCAATTGAACGAATTCAGTGAATTACTTAAGAAAAGGAATTCATTCAATTCTAAAGAAAATTGAATTCGATTGGTAGTGAATTCATTCAAAAAAGAATTAATTCTTCAAAGCTCTGGTCGATAACAGTCTGAACACTGAAAAGATTTTCTTTTATACTTTTTTGACAACCAGACAATTTCAGCATACTTTTTGTTATACTTGTGTGAAGAAAAGTATAAGCACACACAGAAAAAAACAGGGGGAATATTACCTAAGAGCTATGTAATTATACAACTACATAATTTTCAAGTTAGTTTTACAAAGTTCTATACCCAAAATATTACATAGTGGCATAGTAAACAAAATCCATAGTCAATTTGAATTTTATATAAATCCACTATTATAATCAGTAATAACTATGGACAAAGAAAAAATAAAACATTTTTTAATTGACCTGTGAAATTTGACTATGTCAACAACAAAATTATTTTCGTTGTTGTTGTTTTGTGTGTTATTTTCAAATTTCTTTGCACATTTCATTGTATTTGACCTAGTGTCTACAAATGCAATGAAATGTGCAAAGAAATTTGAAAACAACACTCAAAGCAACAAAAACGAAAATAATTTTGTTGTTGCTTTGTGTGTTTTCGTAAATTTTATGGCATATTTTATTGCATTTGAAGACACTAGGTGAAGACACTAGGGACTAGAGATAGGAAATCAAAACTTAGACTACTCACCGATAGAGGGCGCTGAAATTTAATATTTTTGTTTTTTTTTGCTTTGTTGTTTGTTATTTAAATTTAAATAAAAAAAGAAAAATGTAAATTGTTTGAATAAAGTGCCATCTAGTGACAACAATGTTTTTAGAACTTATTTTTTTTGTGATGGCTTTAACGACACACTGTAGTGAAATGACACATAATATATCCTTTTGCCGATGAAACTCAATTTAATTTATAAATCTCATGAGTTATAAATGGAACAATTAAAATTTTAACATTCACATTGCTGAAACGATAATAATTTAGGTGTCATTTCATTATCGTGTGTCGTTAAAAAGATACATAATTAGGGTCCAGAATTGAAAATAGAATGAGGGAAAGCTTCCCAACAAACAAAGATGATCATTAATAACTCAGAAATGAGCTCCAAAAACATAAACATTTTTTCACTTTTTCCTATGAAAGTGGTCCGTCCTGTGTACTTAGAAATTACTCTGAAGAAAGAACGTATAAAATCGAAATTTTCCTCATAATTTTAAATAATTTTGGAATCTTCTTTGAGTCCGAAAAATTAACCCTCATTTTGAGACAGCTTTTTAGATTGATATTTTGTACCAAAAAAGAGTGTTTTCAAAAAATAATAATTCTCATTGAGTTTGTAATTTAACTTAACAAATATTTCCAGAAGTTCTAAAAACATCGTCCCCTGACGAGTTCCTTAGGCAAGAATTAAATCCGCATAGGGACATGCCTCCAACAGATTATTTTTCACAATTTGTAAAATACGTTTGGGATTTTAGCATATTTAATTCCTTTAATGCAATAATCATTTCTATTAGCCATTTAAGAATCTTATTTATGAGCGCTCCGAAATTGCTGGCTGGGTTTTGTTTGAAAGACATTTTAAAATAAAATATATATTCACTAAAATAACCTGCGGCGCGGCAGAATATTTTTCTCAGCCGGCTAAAACCACGGCGCCATACCGATTAGCCGCCGTATGATTTTGCTCTACAGCCGCCGCTGAATTTTTTTTACCGTCTTGCTTCTCTGTTGCCTACGCCATATTTGTTGAAGCCGCTGTGAGAAAAGAACTCTCGTTATTTGTGTTGTGGTTGAGAAAAAAATAGTTGTGCGTAAAAATTTAGTGCAAAATTAAACGTGTTTTAATTCATTTAATAAAAAAAAGTTAAGTTAACTATTGAC
This sequence comes from Leucophora obtusa, assembly GCA_949987735.1. NCBI lineage: Eukaryota > Metazoa > Arthropoda > Insecta > Diptera > Anthomyiidae > Leucophora > Leucophora obtusa. The sequence continues at coordinate 32,183,280 of OX465296.1, read as the reverse complement.
AATGGCTTCTGAAGAAGAAATTGAAGAGACTTTCCAAGGTAAGTGCGAAAAATTGATTAAAAAAGTGAGTTTTGGTGCTCAAAGAATGGTAAAAAAGCACGTCGCTGTTGGGGTATTGTACGAAGAGTCAGCGGCGTTTACCTGCCTCGTTAATGTTAGAAAACAAATCAAAAAATGTGCAAAATATTTGTTGTATATTACATCAAAATGATTTATGTGGCTTTAGTTTATAAAATATATCAAATACTTGCTCAAAATATAATTTTTAAGAATTTTAAGATATAATTACGTTTTTCGCAATTTCTTGTAATTTCTCAGATTCCGATATTCTGTCTTTTTCTAACATGTGTTTTGAAGGGAGAGGTGAGAGCTATATATTTTGTCAATTTTGTTTTGCTTTTTGAGTGGAATGAAACTTTAAAAACAAAACACATTTTAAATTTGCGAAACATTCGAAGTTGAAACAAAATGATGCCACTTTGGTTCTCATTATTTGGGAATTTTGAATGTTATTACCAAGGGCTATTCTTTGTGATGTTATCAGAGCAAAAACATTTCAAAATCCAGAAATATGACCATGGTGGCTTTCTTTCTGAATAGTTTGCAAGTGAAGTGATAAAAACTGTCAATTGTTATCATAATTTTTAAATGAGTGAAAAATATATTTCACAGCTTCACAAACCATTCGGAATCGGTACTAAAGCGGGGTTTACATTATTATACCATAAAGGCTGAGTTACCCAACCGTAAACGTATCTGTAACGAATCAGCTGTTTCGATACCACAAGAAGAAATGTATACGAATGGTTACTAACACGTAAATGTAAACGAACTTGCCGGATCATTCTGTTGAAATCAGAATTTTCTATCCGGCATCGAAACAGCTGAATGATTTTAGTCGGAAAAAATATGAAATGAATAAAGAAAATTGATTCAAACAACAAATAAGGAATAAAAATTAACAAATAAATGGAAAAATTTAGAATAAAATATAAAACCACATGAAAAAGATGCTAAATAGTAATGTCGTTTACGATAATCTATAAGTGTACTTTTTAGCTACGGCACGGTACAGTTACATCACATTTACGTTTACGGTCCCATAATCCGCCCTTAAGTCATAGGATCTGTCAAATAAATCATTCAGCCAAAATCCTATACTGTAAACATATTTTGTCTGATACAGAAAATCCGATTGAAGTTTTGACAGTCAGATTGATTTTGAAATATTTCATAAAATTATGAGAATCCGATGGTAACAGCTGTTTTCATCTGATTCCACTTGATGGTGTAAACAAATATACAAGATTTTTTGACAATCGCGTCGTTTCGTAGGATTTTTTATTTGATTTGTCAGACGTAAAATCATATACAAAATCAGATAATGTAAACCCCGCTTAAAAGTACAGAACTTGCTTCACTTAGATTGATATATGCCCTTTACGATTCATAAAAAATAGATTTTAGCCTATAAATTTTATTACAATTAAAGTTCTCGCAATCACAAAGCAGAATATTCGAAAGTTTCACATTTTTTTAGTAAAAATATGTTATTGTAAATTTGCAAATTGGTAAATATGGTTTTCATTGTCAAAATCGTCTAAGACAACCGAAAAAACATAGATGTAGTAGCTAACATTTTATAATTAAAATAGGATTCTGCTTCGGAGTTCGGTCAAGTTTTTTATATAAATCACATATTTTTTCATATTTGGAAATAAAAGATTAAAAAGCAGAACAATTGTTCAAAAGTTGTGTTTTTAACGAATTTTCAGCAAATTCGACTTAGCCTTGAATTCGACTACGACACTCGTAATAAGGCCGATTATTTTATCATAGGATTGTATATAACACATCGGCTGAAAAGTCCGTAGGATGACACATAGGTGGCGCCATAATGAAAAATTAATATAATTTTTTGGAACTACCAACTTTCAGATTGTACATAAATGTGAAAATTTAATGACAATTTGTTCATTAGTGAACACTTTACAGCTGTTTTAGTGACGCTACTTTTGCGATTTTGAAAACAATGGATTCAAAGCAATTTCGTGTAATGATTTATCATTGCTTTTTAATGGAAAAAACACCGTTCAGCCAAAGCTTGGCTTGATAAGTGGTTTTCTGACTTTAAACGTGGTCGTACAAACACCGATGACAGGAAAACATCAAAAAAGTTTACAAAATCGTTTTGGCAGATCGTAAAGTGAAGTTGCAAGAGATATCTGATACTTTAAAGATATCCAAGGAACTTGTAGGCTTTATTTTGCATGAAGATTTTTCCATTAGAAAGCTGTTTTCGAAGTGGGTACCGCGTTTGCTCACAGTGCACCAAAACCAACAACGATAACTCTGAGAGCTGTTTCGGCGAGATAAAAAGGAATTCTTTCGTCGGTATGTAACAATGGACGAAACTTTAATCTGCCACTTCACTCCAGAGTCGGATCTGCGGTCAGCTGAGTGTACACCAACTGGCGAACCTCGCCCCAAGAAGCCAAAGTCGCAACAGTCAGCTGGTAAAGTTATGGCATTAGTATTTTGGGATGCGGCTGCAATTTGTACATTATTTACCTAAAAAAAGGCCAGACCATCAATAGCGATCGCTACATGGCAAAACTGGTGAGTTTGAACGAGAAAGTCACAAATTATGTTACCACTAATTTAGACCGTTTCATTGACACTTTTTTCAAACTTTTTTTCTTGCTTTAAAATGCATTGTGGCTGGGGAGCCAATTAGATTTATCTATTTAGTATGTAAATATATTTTTTAATGCTTATTCAGGTTTATTATTACTATGTAATATATTTTATGGCCTTATAGGCTTTATATTACGGAAATGAATTAATAAAAATAATAAAAAAACGGATCCATATGAAGAAGAAAAAAGTTACCAAGACAATGCGCTGTGTCACAAGTCGTTGGCTAACATTGCCAAATTGCACGAATTACACTTTCAATTGCTTCCGCACCCAGATTTGGCTCCCAACGATTTTTACCTGTCTTCAGACTTCAAAAAAATGCTCGCTGGAAAGAGATTTGGTTCGAATGAAGAGTTGATTGCCGAAACAGAGTCCTATTTTGAGACCAAAAATAAATCATTCTAAAAAAAGGTATCAAAATGCTAGAAATCATTGGAGTGATTGTGTATCGCTCTTGAAGGTGACTATGTTGATTAATAAAGTCGAATTTTCAGCCGATGTGTTATGGCATTAGAAGAAAAACCTAAACTGATACCGGTGACTTGTTGCGCTTTACTCTCCTGAACGATGGTTTTTCTTTGTTTTTAAATATTTTTTTTAATTTCCTATGATTTTTAAAAATGTTTACTTTTAAATTAGATTAGTTTGTTTTTATCTGTCAATAAAAAACAAACAACAATAACAAATGTATCACTATTTGATCAAAAGTAGCACACATTTTTTACGCTATCAAAATATAACAGCGTTACTGAGCGTTCAGACTGAGCGCTTTATTCAAGCCGTTCACCAGATAACACTGTACAACACATTTTTTGGGGTGTGAATAATTCCTATGCCATATTAGGTTAGTATAATGGAATTCTTAAAGGGTTTGGTTGTGGGTACAGTAAAATTGTATGGCCGTTTTAAGTTTTCATTATTCCGCCAACACTGTATTGAATAAGACTGAAGAAGTAGTGTAAAAAGTTCGCGTTTCGACGAAGTCTTTCTATTAGAACAGCTTTCGTACAAAGGCGACCCCAATTTCTTAAATTTTATTTTTTTTTACAAAAAATCAGTTAGTGATTCAAAATAACTGTTATATTATGATATTTTAATAATGCACTATATTTCATAAATCATATTGCACAAAAACTAAAATAGTTTGGCAAACATTTAAATTTTTTAAATTTTTATATTTTGCTCTATAAATTTCTGTTATTTTTTTGATTTTTATTTTAATACTTTTTATAAAAGTTACTGAATGATTTTTTTTTAAATCAAGTACTACTAACTTTTTTATTTGATAATAAAATAAAAATCAAAAATTGATCTGTACTGCATGCCATAGACCAATTATCAAGGACTGTTATTTGTAACATTGCTCGGAACAATAACATTTCAAAATCTAGAAACATGACCATCGGCGACTTTAATGGTCAGTACACAACTTTTTTTTTTGACTTAGGCTCATTGCATGCCCTCAAAATTTATTAAATAACTAGATATTAGCTTATAAATTGAATTGCAATTAAAGTTTTCGCAATAACAAAGCAAACTATTCTAAATTCTTATACATTTTTCAAACAAAAAATTTTATTGTAAACATGAGTCTCAAGTCGAATTTTATTTGCTTATTACTTTTTTGAAATTCGTAAATATTATTGTTTCGAACTATGTCAAATTGGTCTAGGGCAAGTTAAAAAAATGTCCATGTAGCTAACCTTAATAATTAAACCATGCTGCATGCCGGAAATTGATGTAATACACTTATTAACTTACTTAAAATCATTATTCAATCTTTTATTAGCACTAGTTACTATTATCAGGATGTTATAATTGTTGAATTCATTGGTTATATGGCTTTTGATTTATATTTTTAATTGTTATTCTTGATAAAGAAAAAAATAAAATATTCGAAAAATAAAAATCATGAATTCAGAATAAAAATCGCACAGAGCAAATAAACAGAAATTTAAAAAAATTCAAAGAAATAATTGAAAAACAATCTGTTTTTTAAAACAAAGTTATAACTGTTACGTTCCTGCAAAAAAATAAAAGTCAGGTAAGTACGGATAGTCCTTTATTTATAGGTAGTTGTAGATGCAAAATTCGAAAAAAACAAACCTAATGGCTGGTGTCTGACCGAAGGCTCTTTTGCAATATTCGATCACGTAATACCATGCGTATCACAACTCTTAAGCCCCCCATACATTTGCAATATTATGTCCAATATAATGGTACAGTATTTTCTCGTTTTGCCACACACCATACAATAAATTGCAACATATATCTAACAAAAGATTGTCACATTAAGAGGGTTCGTTTACTTACTACAAGTTACTACTTTTACTACAGCTGGAAAAAATCAATACAAAAAGTAAACAAAACTGATTGTGTGTTCGTTTACTCAAAATTCTTACTACATTTACTACAATTGGAAAGTTTTGTTTACTTTTTGTATTGAATTTTTCCAGCTGTAGTAAAAGTAGTAACTTGTAGTAGGAAAACGAACACGCTTATGTTATGCAATATATGATTTCAACATAACCTCAAAATGCACACAAACATAAAGCGGAGAATACACGGAGGAACATGGGAACAAAAAATATCAAAAAATTTTGTGAACACGAATTTCACGATATCAATACACACACACTCACAAACACACACATTCACAAATAAAATGGTAATTTTATCACGAATGTTCCCTCGTGTGTTCTACGCTTAAACGGCGCAAAATTAAAATTGCACAGTGTTGCCAATAGATTATGTAATATTTCAAGTTGTCCAATAAAAATGGAAAGTATTTTGATTCACTGCATAATGCTCAACCTTCAATTTACTACATACACGGGCAATATGCTTGCACTACTTGGAAAGTTGTACCATAATATTGCAAATGTATGGCCCGCTTTAGACTTATTTATTTTGGATTACGTAAAATCAATAGTAGTGCATTAATTTTTTTTGGATTTTTGTAATAAATTTGGGTTTAGCTCGTGTAGTGGAAAATTGTTATGGTAATTTTTATCTGACCGCAGCCAGTTTGTACAAGTAGGTGACCAGTATTCACAGTCTATACGAACATACAGAGGCATTCCTCAGGGGTCCATTATTATTTTTATTATCAGGGCAAGTTTTTTTTGGCATTTGCCATTAAATGCCATTTTTTTGCCATTTTTTCACTTATTTTGTAAAAATGCCATTTTTACAAATCCTTGCCAAAAAAGCCATTTTGTCTTTTTTTAGATTTTTCATTAAAAAAAATGCTATAAAATTCAGTAAAAACTCAATCTTTGTAAATAATTTTTGGAAAAAATTTACAAAAAAATTATATTTTTTTAATAAGTGTGTTTGTTTACATGCTAGTTTTTACTAGCTTTACCATTTTTACCAGTTTTACTCAAAAATCCGTTCGAGTACAAAAAAATAGTAAGACTTAGTAAAAAATTTAAGGGGAAATTTTACTAGTTTTATTTGAAAAATTTCTTCCAGCAAAAACTATGTTTTTTTGTTTAACAAACGATAAAATTTAACACATTTTTATGTGAATCGTTATAAAATTAATTAATTCTTATGATTCGTATTAAAGTTTGCACTCCGCGGACGTTTTTATGCGATTTTCTTAAAAATTTTTGTTAGTTTACTATTCTCACAATTTGTTTGTTCGATTACCTTTGTATATTTTGACAACTTTTTCAATATTTTTTCTCTTTTACTAGTTTTACTAGAAATATAATCGTACAAACCTAATATTTAATAAATTATTTTTTATTTAAATCATACTAATATACGGCTAATGCACTTTATCAGTTCAACTGTAAATTCCTCCATTAGTGTATTTTTGTTAAAAACATTCAGAAAAACAATTAAATAAACTATTATACTTAAAAATTTTTGGAATAAGCGTGCCATTTTTCCGTTTTTTTGTGCCAATTTTACTATTTTTTCGTGCCATTTTGCCTGCCTATTTCAACTTTTTTTGTGCCATTTTAAACTTGCCCTGTTTATTTATGTTAATGATATTTTTCAAAATCTGTCTTTATTGAGATGCTATACGTACGCTGATGACATTCAACTATTGTCCACGATGGAGTTTTCTGATATCGAATGGTTTCAACGTCGAATAAACAGTGAACAAAATTCTATAGTGGAATGGTCCAAATCTAATTTTTTTGGATTGAACCCTTTGAAGTGTAAGGTAATGCTCCTTACAAAATCTCCCAATATAAATTTAAATATTTTGTTGGATAATCAGCCTTTGGAGTTCGTTTCTCAATACAAAACTTTAGGAGTAATTTTGGACAATAATCTTACGTTTAACCAGCATATAAATTTTGTTATATCCAGAGTTTCGTGGACCTTGCGTAGGGTGTATAATGTTGCATATTATTTGCCATTGGCTGTTAGGCGACGAGTTGCATTATCTTTGTCTCCCAATCTTTCTTTATTGCATAGAGGTATACTCGTGTACTTCAGTCGGAAATATTGAACGGCTCAGAGTATGTTTTAATAGGGTGGTTCGGTATATTTTTAGACGCATTAGGGGCCATGTTTCTGAATATTGTAGGGAAATTTTGGGTTGTGACTTTAGCCAATACATTAATTTAAGACAGATGATTTTCTTTTATAAAACGGTGAAATATGGAAATCCTTCTTACCTGTGTCAGAAATTTTATTTCGGCAGTTCTAGCAGGGCTCGCACTTTGTTAACACTACCAGTTTATTTATTTATTTCTTTATTTATTTTTATTTATTGATTTCCTGCACAACAAGACTAAAGCCACATTCACAATGACGGAGTACTCCACTCTGCAGAGTGCAGTGTACTAAAATAGAGATGGCATGATAGAAAAAATATGTAAGTGGGAAAAAGAAAGGAACAAAATCCACTCTGCAGAGTGGAGTACTCTATCATTGTGAATGTGGCTTAAGTCTTATAATTATAGTACAGGATTTTAAGTGTACAAATATACTTTGCCAGTTTGTGGGACTATAAAATTCCCTATCGGGATCGTACGTTCTCACATTCGTTGTCGACTTTTAAGGACATTTTGTTATTAAATTTGTAACTTCATTTATTATTTACTCTATTACAGGCTATTGCTTTTCAATTCCTTAGGTTAATATAAATTATGTTGGGTTTGTGCTGGTATCAGAATATCCTTTATTAGTAATAATATGGCAATTTAATTTTATAGCTAATTTTTTAAGTTACTATTAATCTAAATTCATATTGTAGTCCTGCTAATTTTGGCCCTATGGGCTTGCGGCATATTATTGGAAATAAATAAATAAAAAAATAAAATAAAAAAAAATCAGAAGTGAAGAATGGTGCTTTTGAGTGATACTGGTTGACATTCGTTACTTTGAGTCTTGAGACATTGATTTGTTTTCCTAACAACTAATCGTCGGCAGAATAACGGGAAAAAATTTGTCCATTTGTTTTGGGTGGAGAATACGTAATGTCAGACAATTCTTTATTTTTAGTTTTTTGTTGGAGTAAGTCACAAACGAAAAAGTTTATTAAAGTTAACCCTACAGTATGAGACCCACCGTAAGGTTTTAATTCAATTTGTATCCATTCGATTCATTAAATTGTAAATTTATTCACTAGATTAATAAAAAAAATTATGGCAATTGAATTAATTTGTTCAAAAAGAAATCGAATGATGCCAATTTGAATTAATTCCATTTAATATATTAATTAAAGTGAACTAATTCATTAAATTTTAAATTCATAACCAGAGCTTTGAAGAATTAATTCCTTTTTGAATGAGTTCACTACCAATCGAATTCAATTTTCTCTACAATTGAATGAATTCCTTTTCTTAAGTAATTCACTGAATTCGTTCAACTGAATGCGTTCATCAAACAACAAATTCAAAGAATTAATTCAATTGCATTTCTTATTATTAAAGCAAATGAATTAATTCACCGGTGAACGGGTTCAATTTTATAAATCGAACGGAAAAAAGTGAATTAATTCCTTACTGAATTAATTCACTACTGAATTCGTTCAATTTCATTTTCGTTCAGTGAATTAAAAAAAATAAAATTACGTTAATGAATTATTAATTTTTCAAACTAGTTATATAGTTATATTTTTTTTCCAAATTTATCTATATCTGTAAAGTTTTTATTTTTAATAGTAAAAGGCTTTATTTTTGAATCATGTAGGTTGATAAACAGCATCCGGTTTCTAATTTGTTCATTTTTACTAGCACACGCTGTAAAATTGCTTATTTAAAAATTTTATTTGTACATTATTGTTTTCTTCTACTGAACGGCAGAAAACAGGCTTTGAATTCAGTGAACTTATTTTATTTTTTTTCAATTCAGTGAACTTATTATTTTTTTTTTAATTCACTGAACGTAATTTTATTTTTTTTTTAATTCACTGAACGAAAATGAAATTGAACGAATTCAGTAGTGAATTAATTCAGTAAGGAATTAATTCACTTTTTTTCCGTTCGATTTATAAAATTGAACGTGTTCACCAGTGAATTAATTCATTTGATTTAATAAAACGAACTATTGCAATTGAATTAATTCGTAACAAAATAAATCGAACGAAAGCAAATATGAATTAATTCCATTCAATATATGGTGCTTAGTGAATTAATTCATAGAATTTTTAATTCAGAATTGAAAAATAAATAAATTAAAATACCACCTATAAGGCATTTAAGTATTTTTGTGAAATCATTTCAGATTCGTGTGTCAAGAATATGGAATGCTTTGCCGAGAGAATTGAGAATGTTTAATTATACATTGCTTCAATTCAAGTCCAAAATAGTAGAATTTGCGAAACTGCATTTGTTGGAGGTATTGTAAAATGTATGTTTTTGAAAGTGCGAAAGGCGAAAGGAAAGAATGTTGAAATAATATGTATTTATCTTTGTGATATTAAAGCTTCTTATGGAAATTGATTCTTGGCATTCACTATGATTGTATTTTGGTTATTTTTTAAAATATTGTAAAATTTGTAATGCTTTATTTTATGTGATCTCATATACATATGTACTTATAATTTTTTTTTACCTATATTGCGATTTATTATATATGTATTGTAATAATTAACTTTAATTTTATATAGAAGTTTGTTATTTAGTTAGTAGCTTTAATTAACCATATAAGGCCCTAAGGGCTCGGTTATGTAATAGAAGAATTAATAAAAAAAAAATTGAATTAAGGAATTAATTCTTCAAAGCTCTGTTCATAACTCACAAATTGAAGGAATTCATCTTCTGTTTACGGTTCCTCACGGTTTTGGCAATTCGGGGACATTGAAACATTTTCTGGCAACGCTATTATGAATTATATATGTAATATATGAATTTTTTCTTAACTATTTTATTCTTTATACGGTTTAAATAAATTATCAGAATTTGCTATTTTTTAAATTAATTCATTAGCACGATTTTTTATTAAAAAAATGTATTACTGCTTTGTTTATATTTTCGCGAAAATAAGCAATGTTTTTTTTATAAATATTGCAGCTTTCTTTCCAAGTCATTCCCGTTAAACCAACAATTTTGCTATATTTCTGAAAAATTTAAATTCTTTTTTTTGGCTATTTTTCTGCAAACAAACTGCTATTCATTTCATTCGCACTTACTGAAAGTTCTTTTACTCCCCCTTACTTTACACAAGTTAGAAAAAAAGTGCCGTCTCTTTTTTATCTTTCTTGTTTTCAAGACAACAAATGTACCAATTTACTTTGTATCGTTAATGATTTTTCTTTGTGTTTCTTTACAAAATTAGAGGAACGCAATGAGAAACAACGATTCATTGTTGCTTGGACGTGGCAGCCATGACGTGATTTTTTTTTGACTGAACATAAAACAGAATTAAATAAGTTTAATTCATATATTTAAAGAAAAAAAAACATAAAATTCCTTGAAATTTATTGCATAGCAATAAATTCGAAAACGTGTTGTACAGAAAATAAAAAACAACGAAAATATTTCAAGATTAAAAGTGCCGGAACAAGATTCTTATAAAAAATCTACATGATTTAAAAGCAAGTGCGTACTTATAAAAGTTGCTGGAATGTATGAAAAAATGTGAAAAATAAAATAATAATTTTTAAATTAATTTCCCCACTTGTGTCTTCGTCTTTAAACATAATCTTTTGGACATATTAACGTAATTGCCTTTCCATTTATTATTTTTCCATACCATACGTCTCATTTCCTTTGTAACAAAATCTTTTACATATATTACAAAAGTTGCTTACGGTTGTCGCCCGTATTTAAAAAAATCGTCGTGTTTTACGCGAAGTTCAATTGAATTTTTTTTATAGTTTTTAACTGTTGGTCGTGTTTTTATCAAAATCTTTATATATATATTTTTTTCATCGAAGAAAACGTGTTTTTCTGGAGTATTTAAATAGATGAAAGAATTAAGAAAAACTTTAACGAGTTTAACGAATTTAAGTAAAATATGATATTATTTTGATACCTATAATGGAATGATAAAGAAAAATTTCATCAGTCACCGAATTACCAACAACAAAAACAACAACCACCATTATCACCACTACTACCACCTTGTTTGCTCATTCTCTATCTCTTTTTTCTGTTTGAGTACAAATCAACCAACCAACAATACTGTATACCAAGTAGAAAATATGCAGTCACAGTAAGCAAAAATGATATTAAAAATAAGCACCAACCACTAATACCACCACCACCATCGTCATCTGAAAGTAAGAAAAAAAAACCCATAGTCAGCCAGCCATTGCGAAAACATATTGGCCAAGTATACGCAACAACCTTGGTTCAAATCATTTTTTTTATAGATTTTGCAATACCCGTACTCTATTAGCAGTTTTTATAGAACTTATTAAAAATTTAAAAACTATTCAAATTAATATTTTCGTTAATTGTTGCGCTGATTGTAGGAAATTTTTCAACCTCAATATTTTTTGCTCCCCTATTTTATAAATTATGTTTCTTATTTAAATTAATCATCTATTGGTTTCATTTTTTAATTCATTTCTGCTAATTTTTTTGTACTCTTTCTAGATAATTGAGTATTTCTTTTTTCTGCGAGTAGTTTTTTTTTTTGCAATTTGCATTTCTCTCTACACAGGCTTTAAAAATTATTTACGAATGTCGGAAAATCTGGAACCCGATAGAAAATTCCATTTATATTTTTAAAATTAGCAATGTTGCCATAACGGCGATTTTATCGTCAGATCTAGCGATTTTATTTAGCCCCTAGCGGTAAAAATTGTCTTGTTGCTATTAGGCAAAAATCTAGCGATTTTTTATCAGCCGTAATATAATTTTTAAAAATCAGTTCTGTTGAAAAATATTATAAAATCCGCATATTGATATTATTTTATTATAAAAAAACAACTTGAACGATTTTAGTAAAAAAAACTCTCAAAAATACACATTTCGAAAAAATATGGGTAGGTAGTTTTTCACTGTAGAATGCACTTTTTTTGAATATTTTCAATATGTACTAATATTAACTCAATGAAAATCGCGATTCATTATTTGCAGCTTAATCGTAAAATTTTCTATTATTTACATATTTATAACACTTCTTATGAACATATTAAATAAATTTTTGAGTAAAAAACTCATTTAGGTACCATTTTTCAACATTCTAGCGATTAAATTAAAAAAAAAAAATTAAATCCCTAAATTCTTGCACTGTTTAACCAACATCTATTATTTTCCTGGAGCTGTGTTTGTGTGACTGCCTGTCAGTGTAAAGGCTTATTTAGACATACGTAACATAACGTGACGAATCAGCTGATCCATAAGGAGACTCGTCACGTTACGTCCACGTATAGCTAATTCTACCTTAAAGGCTCATTTAGCCATACGTAACGTTTCAAATCAGCTGATTCAATCTAAAATAATGAGTAAAAAAGAAATAGACTGTCAGCTATGCTCTTTTAACTCATTCGAATTTCTATAAGAAGACTCGTCACGTTACGTCCACGTATAGTTCATTTTATCTTTATTTAGAACGATTTTCCAGTCTTAAACATATTTCAGTGGGGGTGTTCTATAAAACTAGCAAGTCATTGAGACCATGTTTTTTTTCTGCTGGGTTTATAAAACATCTGTTAATATAAACTTGCTTAAAACGATATATTTCTCGTGGTCCCTCGAAAAAAATTCGTAAAAACTGCTGTCCCAGTACAATTTTTGTTGTAACGTCAGCAATTTCTACCTCTATTGTTTACGGATTTTCGTGAGAATTTCCAAGGTTGGCAACCGAAACGAATAACGGTATTGGTATCGGTATTGACAGATATTATAGACAGATACGAATCACCTGATTTGGGCAATATGGCCGACAGAAAATGAGCTAAATGAAATGCAAAAATTTAATAAAAACAAGATAAAGCACAATAGTCTAAAGAGAGACAGATACAGCTATGGACATAGAAATAGGACACTATACAAAATTATCTTCATGCATTTTTCTTAATAATTATAAAGCAATAATTATATTTCTTTTCTATTATAGTAACTGTAATCAAGTAGTCTCAGATTATATATAAAACTTTGCAATATTTAAAACATGCAAATATTTACAACAAAATTACTTTACTTTGTTCATATTTGACTTGGACATAAAAATAGAACACTTGCAATAATTGTCAAAATTTTACTCGATGCACTTAAGCTGGTTTCACACGACATGTATTTGTCATGTGACCTGTCACTTTAAGGACCCATATGAAATTCTGTATGTCTGTCAAAATGAGCAAATACATAAGGTTTATAATTTTTGCGTTTAAACGTACATGTGTAATTACGCCTGACATTGGTTGCTTTTAACAGCTTTTATCAAATTTTTCCAGTTTTTACTTTGTTTTTTTTTTGCCCCCAAGTTTCTTTTTTGTTTTGCCAAAAACAGCTGATTACATTTGGTTTGTCAGGTCAAAATATAACGCGCTCTATTTAAAATATTGTCATATGACTTTTACATATGGGTTTTACACATGCAATGTTTGAAAGGGTTCACACGGCATGTATAAATTTTACAATGTAAAAAGTGACAAGTCATATGACAAATACATGTCGTGTAAAACCAGCTTTAGTAATAATTTTCTTTTCATAATTTGCGTTTGTAATAAGTACATTCTTTTCTAATTGTACCAATATGGGACGTGGAAAACATTATAATCCAGAAAAACGAATTCCACAACGAGATGAAATTTCCAACTGAAATTGCTAAAATACTAAAGTGTTCTCGAAATATGGTATACCTACAATGCTATTCGTCTATGTGCTGTCGACAAGAAATATCATACGCAAAATAAAGAACGTAAGCCAATCCGTTGTAAAACTACAACTTATATGGACAGGACTATAGTACGCAAAAGCAAACTCAATCCTTTTATGTCCTCCCGTCAAATAAATAATGAAATCAGGGAAAAATTCAACGTTAAAGTGGCAGACAGGTTAGTAAGAAGAATACTGAAGCAAACTTATTTGGACGAATAAGTAGAAAGAAGCCTCTTCTTCCAAGAAAAAATATTAAGAAACTCAAAGGAAATGAGTTGTCCTTTTGGAAAAATGTGCTTTGGAGCGATGAAACGAAGGTAAATCGTGTCGGACCAGGCTTTAAACATTAAGTACACTCAGAAGACCTTGAAACACTGTGGGGGTAATATGGTATGGGGGGTTTTTTCCTGTCGTGGTGTTGGGCCTATCGTAAAAGTAGAGGACAAAATGGACAGGTTTCAACATTTGAGCATTCTTAAGAATGTTATGGAGCCATTTGCCTATGAAAATATTCCAGTTAAGTGGACATTTATGCAAGACAATGATCTGAAGCATTCGTGGAACATAGTGAAGGATTGGTTTTTACAAGAACAAACTAAGGTTTTGGACTGGCCACCCCAAAGTCCGGACTTTAATCCAATAAAAAATCTATTTAAAGTTTCGCAAAACAATTACAAAAATTCCACCGAACTTTGGGCTGGTATTCAATAAGCCTGGTATTCTATACCAAAAGCAAGATGCCAGAGATTAGTTGAGAGTATGCAAAGAAGATGCGAAGCGTTTATTGATAATAATGGATACAGCACAAAATATTAGTGTAATATTAACGCTAAAAAATAATAATTGTTTTAAAAACCCAAAAAATTTACGGTTTTTGTGTTTTGTTGTCTTTGGACTTAGCAAAAGCTTTTGATAGGGTTAGCCATCCGCTTTTGATTCAAAAGTTAGACAGATATTTTGGTTTTTCTGGCTCTGCCTGCAAATTAATATCGTCTTATCTTTCGGATAGAAAGCAGTATGTGTTCAGTAATGGCTCTTGTTCTGGGACTCTTCCTGTTTTCAGTGGTGTACCCCAGGGGTCTGTACTTGGGCCTTTACTTTTTATTATGTTTATAAATGATCTTTTTGATATTTTGTCAAATAATATGTGTCTTCCATTTGCGTTTGCAGATGATGTTCAGATTTTATTTAAAGGGGATAAGGAATTTCCTGATGTTATGCAGAGTATGATAGATTTTACTGTAGGTTTATTAGGTAATTGGATGTGTTCCAATTATCTACATATTAAATCTGATAAATCTAAGGCATTGTTGTTTGGTAATAGTTGTATTAATAACTTTTCTATTAATTTAAATGGTAATGTTGTTGAATTTGTAGATAAAGTTAAATGTCTTGGTATGGTTCTGGATACCAAGCTTAGTTTTGAGCACCATGTTAATAATGTTGTTTCTAAGGTAAATTTTACTTTGAGGAAATTATACAGCTTAGACGTTATGCTGCCATTTAATGTTAAGCTTGTGATTGTCCATGCGTTAATTATGCCAATTTTTTTATATGGCTTGGAAATCTATTCTGGGGCTTTGGGTTATGTAATGAAGAAGGTAAAGTTAGCTGTCAATCGTGTTATGAGATATTTATACTCTCTTAGATTGTCTCAGCACATTTCGTCTTATGTTTTAAAATTTTTAGGATGTTCATTTGATAACCTTGTTCAAATTAGAAATATTATGCACTTTTATAAAGTGTTTAAATTGCAAATGCCGTTGTTCTTGGTTGATATATTTGAATTTGGTAGATCTAATAGGAATAGACAATTAGTTATTCCAAAGCTTACACCGTTGTTAGGCCGATCTTTTTTTGTAAGGGTTGCTCGAAAATACAACAAATTGCCACCTGACTTAAAGACTTTTAATTTGTCTATTGATACGTTCAGAAAGAAACTTTTTGAAGAATTTTCACTTAATGCTTAATTTTGCAGGCATTGTTTTTTTAAATTAAAGCTTACATACACTATTTATTTTTTTTTTTTTATAGAATTTAGGGAATTTAGAAACTATTATCGCTAATTTTTTTAATTTTTTATAACTTTTACGTTAAATTTTTTGCATTTATTAATTTTATTTTTACATTGTTATTTAATTTTACATCTAATATTATATTTTATACCTTAATTTTTTTTATTATTTTAGCAGATTTTATTGCTTGTTTTGTTACTTTTAGTAGAAATTTGTAACCGATTATGGCCTATAGGCTAGGTTATTGTAATAAATAAAGAAATTAAATTAAATTAAAATATAAAATGTGTCCTATTTAGAAGTCCAGGTATTTTTATTAGTTTATAAATATTTACCAATATATGTGACCTTCTCCGAGAAAAGGGACTTAGTGTGTCAAAAAACCTAGTGTGTCAAAAATTTGGGAAAATCGATAAAAATTTTAATTTTTAATTTAAAACTTCATTTTCACACAAAAGGTCCCTTTTCTCGGAAGGTCACATATATAAAATAGTTGAAGGATTTTTGTTTAAATAAAGAAGAAATTATAATCACCCAGCTAAAAATCGACATACTTGGATCCATACAGGTTAAATGTATGTTCATGCATGGCCATAAACATGAATTCATGACCACACATGGTCACATAAAGCTCCATACATGTTTCATATATGACCATACGTGTGCATTAACGAAATTTGAGGTAATATCTACATGTGTGTACCCAGGTAGAAATTGCCGACGTTACAACAAAAGTTGTACTGGAAGAGCACTGTTTTTTACGAAATTCCGGTACTACTTAAAACGTGCTTTGCCAGTACTGTTTTCTGAAAATTAACGAGCTTTTTATAATCTATTAAAATTAACAATTTTATAAATTTTACGTATTTTTACATCTATTACACAATTATTTATGTAAGAGAGACATCACCATTCTTTTCTTGTGAAGTTTCGAAAGAATACATTAAAAATTTGTGATGTACACTAAGAGGACAGTAAAGTTCTAGCAAACTACTAAATTTGTTATTAAATGTACTGGGATAATACCAAAAAAATAAAATCCCAAGCCTGCGCCAACGTTGGGAAATAACTACGGCCAAGCGTTTATTGGTGTTATCATTTCGATAACATGCCAGTACAGTGAAAGTTAAAAATCCGACGATTTGCCAGTACATGTACTACCGTCTCCGATACCGGGCCGACATTGTGCCGTTTGTATTTTTCTACCTGGGTACATGCATGAACATACATGAGCACGCATGAACATGCGTGATCATACATGTAGATATTACCTCAAATTTCGTTAATGCACACGTATGGTCATATATGAAACATGTATGGAGATTTATGTAACCATGTGTGGTCATGAATGCAAGTTTATGGCCATGCATGAACATACATTTAACCTACATGGATGCATATGTCGATTTTTAGATGGGCATCAATAATAACACTTCCCGTATATAAAATAAAAAATTTTATTTTTGTATTATTTTTCAAAATAAATAATTATGTTTCTTAACATATAAAAGTGTCCTATTTCCATGTCCATAGCTCTATTTTTATTTTCAAATTTAATTTTTTGCAATTTTAACAATTTATCAAAAAGTATAATATTAGTGGATGGTAAAATAGTTCGTATAGTTCATATTTAACACTATTGTTTTTTTTTTAATCAAAAATACATTCAAATACCAAGCTGTATTTGTATACATATCTGTGTTTGTGTTTTCATTTTTTTGCGGCAACATTTTTTTTTTAACTTCCTCGACATGAAAACTTGTATTAAATAATTTAACTTTTTTATATGTTTCATATCAGCCATTTGCCAAGTGACTAGATATGAGTGTTGCCATATTAATTATATTTTGAAAATTCAAAAAAAAAATATCGTTTCTAACGTGAAATCTGTTTTTTTTATTTTGTTTTAATATTTATTTTATTGAACGATGTTACAAAAAATATTCCAGATTGTATAGTCTAAAAGAAAACATGTCCTCTTGTCAATGATGAAAAAATGATAATAAAATCGTTATATTAAGAAGAAAAGAGTCAAACTCACCTAGATTTTGGAACTGCCAATAAAAAAATAGTATAAATAGCCAAGTAAATATTGCAAATTTTTATAAATTTTATTTGTTTCCGAGAACTCTTTGAAGTTTTTGTAAATAATGAATATTTCCAAGTATAATACATTATTAAACCTTATCGAAAACAGTATATCTTATTGGAATAGGACATCGTTTTTGGATATTTAAGGAGATGGCAATTTCGCTATCGTATCGCTCTTTGGTTTATTGGCATCCGACGGTTACAAACATTTCACTACCCAGCTAAAAAGTCATTACAAAAAAGTTATTTTAAAAGCACTCCGATAGCATTTTATTATTTGCAATACGTGATTGATTAAATTCTTATGTTGAAGAAGTTCATTTACCAACCCAGAAAAAAAAACCGAATGCATTCTACAAGAATGCCTTTTTCACTGCATATAAAGTAGCTATATATGCTGATTTCTTACATCTAATAAACGTATTCTAAATGACTTCCAAAATGCCATTAACTAAAAACTTTTCTTTACTTCCCAGCAAAAAAATACCTGACCAAGATCCGTAAAAGCACCTGTACTGTTCGGCACAAATGCGTTCAAATTGAGTTGAAAAACGCATTTTTTTAACATTGGCTTGTCATAGGAGAGAAGGTGTTTATGCTACTTTAAGTCTGCTTTGCACGTCATAAAAATGAGTGCTTGGATGTTCTTTTTTATATAGGAAAGCAAAAAAAGTCAGGTATTTTTTTGCTGGGCACCTATACTGTTCGGCACAAATGAGTTCAAATTGAGGTGAAAAATGAATTTTTTTAACATTGGCTTGTCATAGGAGAGAAGGTGTTTATGCTACTTTAAGTCAGAGACTATTAATTATAGAGATAGGAAATCAAAACTTACACTACTCACCGATAGAGGGCGCTGAAATTTAGTATTACCTGAGCAACTATTTAGTATCAGCTGAGCCTATATTTAAAAACTCAAAAACTGCTGAAAACTGCTCAAAATAAGGAAAAAATAAACGCGGAATATATTGAAATAATAAAATTTGAAATATTTGGTTTTATTTTTTCCTTTGTTGTTTGTTATTATTTAAATTTAAATAAAAAGAGAAAATTGTCAATTTTTTTTACAAAGTGCCATCTAGTGATAACGATTTTTTTATAACTTATTTTTTTGGTGATGCCATAGCCCTGCTTTAAGTCTGCTTTGCACGTCATAAAAATGAGTGCTTGGATGTTCTTTTTGATATAGGAAAGCAATTCATTTTTTACTGCGGGTTTATTACGTAAGTGGATTCGAAAAATATTGTTCGAATTCGGAAATTTTAAAACTCTTGTAAAAAGATATTCTTTCTTGATAGTCTAATTTTTTTATTTTTCTCTTTACTATACATTGTCTACACGTTTTCAACATTTTCCTTCACTAAAAACTATTTTCTGTTACTGAATTTTTAGTGCGAAAATTCTGTTCGAAAGCGTTTTCTTTTCGAATCGAATTACATAATAACCCCCCCTGTTTAAGAAGAGATGAAAAGTAACTTCTTGTGAATGCATTCAAAAGTCATTAATATCACTTCTTAAATATATATATTTCATTTATTTTTTAAATTTTGTCTGATGATGTAGTTATCATTTTGGGAATGGGAAAGCAGTACTTGTACCACATGAACCTTGGGCAATACTCAATACACAAGTAGATATTACCTCCCGACTATGATATCAACAACAGTAGTCAACAACGAAAATGCAACTTATTTGAGGTCATGGTGGAGGGGGAATTCATTGTTTATATAAACAATAACAACTACAACAACACTAACAATCAATTAAAAAATAAATTAACAAAACATAAATATAAAATTTTTATTTCGACAACACAACAAAAAATATATCTGTAGAAGTCTACAACAAATTCAACCAATTTATCTGAACATCACGACCAAAGTAAATGGCCATTAAAACTTTGCATGATTATTTTTTAGTTTTAGTATGTACGTACGTACAGTGTTCCACATAAATCTACTGACAGCAATAATTTATTTCATTGGAAAATTTTATATTCACGTTACTGTTCTGGGGTATAAATTTCCAGTATTTTATTTGGTTGACATTTTGTGCTTTAAATCTTAAAAAGATTACAATAAAAAAATACACCAGCAAAGTAAAGACAGATCATCGTTTCACTCACGAGTAAGACTCCATTTATATTAAATGCACTTGCCAACAGATATCAACAATCTAATCCCTTTTCAGTCATTCGAAAACTACAACGAGGCATCTTGTCTTAACGTGGAGAAGAGTTTTATAACTTCCACAAAAAACTCTTAAGACATTTCTATTTTTTCAACAAATAATTGCAATTAGTCCAAATCACACAATAATGCAATATTTTATTCCCCCTAATTATGTAAGGCGTAGGCGTAGACGTTTTTAGGCGTTTTTACAGTAAAGTCGTTATAACAAATATTTTTGCAACATTTAACAGTCAAGTAAGACTTATATTTTACTAAAATTGTATTAGATCCGCCAGGAAAATTTCACTTTTTATTAATTTCGATTTTGAAAAATTCGATTTGTATGGAGCCGTTTTTACTGAATACGCCAACGCCTTACATAATCAGGGGGATTGAGAAATGGGTTCGTATTTCTGTTATCGGCTAAAATGAAACAAAATTCTGCCGATTTAAAATTTTAGTGTTAAATTTCTGACACAAATGGTCCTTCAGCCTTTTCGTAGGGAATACCAAACATAGTATACTGTACGCAAATGAAAGATAAACTGATAAAAAATGCAGAAATGCAAACAATATATATTTTGAGAAGAAAATAAAAGTCACTGGGGTTAACAGTTGGAAATCTTGTACGCAACATTGGGTTTAATTCGAAAATTAAATCTAAAACATTTTAATTTTCAAAAATTATATTAAATTTAAATTTCAAAATTCATATACTATGTAATATTTTTAAATGTGTATAAATAGTATTAAATTTTATTTTTGGCTATTTATTTATAGCCGTAATATAACCCACCGATTAAGTTTTTATTCAATGTGTTGCATCATAAAGTGTTCTTTCGTGTTCCGCGATTATTTTGGAGTTTTTTAAGAGCTGTTTTTAAATAATTAGAATCTAGGGACTATGTACTATTCTGTGGTACCCATATCTTAGCCAAAATTTAGCGGCTTAGTTGATGCCAACAGTTATATGCTTTTGTCTTAACTCGCGTTACCAAAGATTTAAAAATGCTTCGATTTTAACGAAAACAAATAATTGGCCATTTGGCGTCTTCGTGTACATTTTTTATACTATCTTGTTTTAAAATTCGTTAATTCATGGAATTCGGATGACTTGAATTCATTTTCGAATTTTTAAAAAACCGCTGATTTAAAATGATCATGTATATTGGTTAGGGTATTCCATCGATTAATCGTTATTCGATTAGTCGAACAATTTTTCTCATTAGTCGAACAATTGTTCGAATAATTTAAAATGTCCAAATTTCGAATAACGAATAATTCGAATAATTTCATACGATTAATCGATTAATCGAAATAGGTAGAAAATTACAAAAATGTTTAAAAAATAGAAATTTTATATTAAAGTAAATGTGCTAAAATCTTAATACTTTTTTAAACAATTTTTATAAATAATTTGCTGTAGGCTTATACCCAGGTAGAAATTGCCGACGTTACAACAAAAGTTGTACTGGAAGAGCACTGTTTTTTACGAAATTCCGGTACTACTTAAAACGTGCTTTGCCAGTACTGTTTTCTGAAAATTAACGAGCTTTTTATAATCTATTAAAATTAACAATTTTATAAATTTTACGTATTTTTACATCTATTACACAATTATTTATGTAAGAGAGACATCACCATTCTTTTCTTGTGAAGTTTCGAAAGAATACATTAAAAATTTGTGATGTACACTAAGAGGACAGTAAAGTTCTAGCAAACTACTAAATTTGTTATTAAATGTACTGGGATAATACCAAAAAAATAAAATCCCAAGCCTGCGCCAACGTTGGGAAATAACTACGGCCAAGCGTTTATTGGTGTTATCATTTCGATAACATGCCAGTACAGTGAAAGTTAAAAATCCGACGATTTGCCAGTACATGTACTACCGTCTCCGATACCGGGCCGACATTGTGCCGTTTGTATTTTTCTACCTGGGTACCTATCCGCATTTCATTTTGGCCTAAGAAAATAATTAAGGGACGACCTCTTAGAATTTCTAGAAATATTTGTTAGCAGCTCAATGGGAATTTCATGTTTTCAAATAGGAGCGTTAATAAACATCTTAAATCCCAAAGAAAAACAAAAACAACATAAAATTATCACAGTTTGCTTTGTCATCTTCCAAATTACTACTCGTTTGTTGTGACTTATCTAGTAAAGTAGTGGTATCTATTTACGTATAATAAATTTTAAATTATTTTTTACGTCTTTTTAAACGTTAATATTAAACGAAAGCATTAATAATTATTGTAATTAATGATTATTAGAACTATTAATTATAATTAATGCTCAATATAATAAAGCTTGTTTAGTGAGCACTCTGAATTAATCAAATAAAATAAAGGGATGGAGGTACGGAAACGTAGAGGGGAAATCAATTCTCAACAGAATTCCTCTCTACATTTACGTTTTTATGTATTCAATGCGTACGAAAGATATCCATATTAATGTACGGGGTCTTATATTATTCTTTAACTCAAGCGGTGTGGTTCTCCCCGATTTGGATGAAATTTTAATATGTGAAAGAGGGGACAGAATAAAAAAAAAAAAAAAAAAATAATGACAAAATCTGATCTCAATTATTACATTTTTTTTATTTTTATGAATTTCAGAAGAGTTATTGAATTTATTTTTGTTCCTTTTTTTAAATAAAATTATTTAAAACACAACAAGTGTATGTATATTATTTTACAGAAAGTTTTTTCGATTAATCGATTAATTTTAACATTTTTTTCGATTAACCGTTTAAGAAAAAAACCCAAATAATTATTTGCACGATTAATCGATTAAAATAAAAAGCCGATTAATTGAATACCCTTATATTGGTAGAACAATTTCAAAATATTTTTAACCAATTATAAAAAATAAAGTACAACGGAAGAATTCAACGGCGATTTTCTCAAAATTGTGCCGTGGTAGAAAAATTTTGAAAACGGATTTAGAATCAGTGAGTTGAAATCCACTCTAACTTCTTCCAAACGGTATTCGAAAATATATTTTTCCCAGAGATATTTTATTTTCTTGAATTAATTATCTTCCAATAATTTTATCCTATCCTTATAATGGTTTTCCGGAAGCTCTGCAAAATAACCGTCTACGTCTGCTATGGCCTCTTCATTCGACGAAAAATGCTTTCCACGAAGGAATTGTTTGAGATTTCTGAAGAGATAGTAGTCACTAGGAGCCAAATCCGGTGAATACGGTGGATGTTCAAGCAATTCGTACTTTAATTCTTTGAATTTAGCCATCGTCAAAACACTTTTGTGAACAGGTGCATTGTCTTGATAAAAAATTATTTTTTTCTTCTTTAAACCAGGTCATTTCTCACGAATTTTTTCATCCAGCTGATCCAAAAGGCTGCAATAATATTCAGAGTTGATTGTTTTACCTTTCTGAAGATAATCAATCAACAAAATTCCTTTTGCATCCCAAAAAACTGATGCCATAACCTTCTTTGCTGATCGTTGTGACTTTACCTGCTTTGAAGCTGAACAACCACCTTCAGTCCAGTGTAAACGTTCTTGTTTCAATTTAGGATCATGGTGGTAGATCCAAGATCCATAGTTATGAAACGACGCAAGTCGGTTTTATTCTGCTTAAAACGCTCCAAATTACGCTGAGAAATTTGTTTTCGATCTAGTTTTTGTTGAATTGTTAATGTGTGCGGCACTAAGTTTCCAAACAGTTTTTTCATACGTAATTCTTCATGTAAAATATGGAGTACTCGTTCGTCTGAGATGCCTATGGCATTAGAAATTTCAAGCTTAGTCAAACTTGAATCTTCACTAACCATATTATGTACTTGCTCAATGATTTCTGCTGTGGTTGCAGTTTTTGGTCGTCCTTGGCGTGGATCGTCTTCAAGGCTAGTACGACCACGTTTAAATTCACCAGCCCAAAATTCAACGGTGCGTTTTGATGGTGAGGACTCCTTATACACTTCTAACAATTGTTCATAAATTTCCTTTGCTTTTAAACCCTTCAAAACAAAGAATCTAATAACTGCACGATATTCAATTTTTTCCATATTAAAAAAAAAACAATGACACATCAACTTCAAATGGCTTGTAAACAAAGAATGAATTGACAGAATGACTTGCAACTTGCATGTGTTCTCAGGACAGTTATACCAACTTGAGAAAAAAAAAGTTTGCAGCTAGCAGTGCCATCTCTTGGTGGGCGCAGGAACTTTTCAACCAACCTGTAGCAGTCATAAAAATTGTTTGGTAGATAGCAAATTAACTAAAATGCGAAATTATTCTGTACAAAATTAATATCATAGATAACAGATCTATACCTGAAGTGCTTACTGTCATTTTCCCCACTACTGCAGATGGCCCATATCGTCATACTAAATAAATAAATAAAAATATAAATAATTAACTCTTCAAAGGCATAATAATATTGAATTATTGTAATATACGCACCGAGACAAAATTAATGTTGTAAAAATTGAATTTCAATGACATTGTGCCAGAATATATTATTTTTAAAGCCCAAACGTTTTCCGAAATTTCAGTTAGATCTGAAAACTCGAAATGTCCTGGGGGTTACCGCGTAATTCGATTCGAAAAAAAATTTTCGAATTCGTAAATTTTGTACCTTTCGTAAAAAGAAAAGTTTTAGCAAAAATCTTACTTTTTGAATTTTTATGTGTAGTGTACAAGGTTTAGGATAAAAATAAATTAAAAAGTAGAATTTTTATACAGAATTATATTTTTAACAATATTTGCAAGATTTACGAATTCGAAAATTTTTTTCGAATCGAGTTACCCCCTGACTTTTGTGTGCCACTGTATATGGTAAAATCAACATCGTGTTTGTTGGGATTTTATTTAATTTTGTTGTTATATAGCACAGCAGCACATTTATGAACATATAAAACAACAAATAAGCGCAAGCAGCTACAACAATATCAACGAGACTACAACAGCAGGATTGCCAATTTAAGGTAGAATTAGCTATACGTGGACGTAACGTGACGAGTCTCCTTATGGAAAACCTAATGAGTTAAAAGAGCATAGCTGACAGTCTATTTCTTTTTTCACGTTACGTATGGCTAAAGGAGCCTTTAGCCATTTCACCCCTAGATAAAGAGGAAAAATGGTCGCATTTTAATTTTTTTTTAAATTTTTTTAAAAAAAATTTTTAAAAAATTTTTTTAAACTTTTTTTTAAAATTTATTTTTAAATTTTTTAAATTTTTTTTTAAAAATTGTGTTTTTTTAATTTTTTAAAATTTTATTTAAATTTTTTTTTTTTACCTTAAACCGCACAAATGTGTTGTTAAAATTTACCTGGTCTAGATTAGATTACCTTGGGTTTATGAAATTACTGAAGTTGCAGATACAGCCTTTTAACTTCATCAATCAAATCGATATTTTTGGACGTGTACGTGTAAAATTTTGTGGGTAGATGTATTTTGGTTAACTTCATCATAATCAACCAAAAAATAAGTTTTGAATTTTTGTGTACGATAGTTACGGCCTTTTGGGCGCTGTGGTGTAATGGTTAGCGCGTTGGACTGTTACACGTAAGGTTGCGGGTTGGACTGTTACACGTAAAGTTGCGGGTTCGAGGCAACATCAATTTATGAAAAAAAAAATAATATGTATAAGTTTTTTCTATCCCTCATACATATTGCAGCGTCCTCCGTCGGTGTGCCCATAGCACTTAACCCCACCGAAGTAAAATAATATAACATGGTTATGAACTATCAACAAAGTTCGCCAACAAAGTTCAACATCTAGCGCAATTACAGTGTTGCCATATTTGAAGCTCTTCATCGTTCGCAACCTTTCACTTCGGGAAAGCCATGGCAAGGCACTTTAACAGGTGGTACGAACTACTGGCAAAAAAGTGCTTTCCCATTCCCAAAATGATAATATCATTAGACAAGAGGACCGGCTTTTCAAAAAGTGCCAAAAGAGCACCAGGGAACATTTTCAACGTTGGCAAAATGCTGGCGAAACCAATAAATAAGTAATCTGACAGACAGCTCTACCCCCTGAGCTAACGAGACATATAATACTTAAATGAATGATAACAGCTGAAACTGGTTGTGCTAAAATGCTAGCACTGGCAAAAAAAAACTTTTTGTTTTCCCAGCGTTGGGAAAACAACAAAAAAATGTGGTCTTAAAGTAGCTTATCCACAAACAGAAAATTGATTTTATAAAACAAAAAAAAAATTTAAATAAAAAAAAAATGATAAAAAATTGATTTCCCTTGCAACCGGATTTGAACTCGGAACCATCTTACTACAAACCTTTTTTGACGAAGCGTCATTTTTATAAATTCATTGCTATACCAGTGAACTGGTTTTTGTATCGCCGCAATTTCTGACTAGGTAGCACTGGATAACTACTGGTTGCCAGTCGTTTTTTTTAACGCTTTTTGCAAACGCTGGCGAAGCGTACCAAATGAGGGTTCTGTCAGTCATTTATTTGTAACACCGAAGATACCCAGTGGTATGCCAGTGTTTGATTTTTTTTGTAACATTGACTGGGTGTACGAAATGTTCTTATCCTGACATAGAGATGGCGGTATAAACAGCAAAAAGCTTTGTTTAATGGAAACTTTCATTCGTCATATGAACACATGTTAAATTTCATTTCGATCTGTCAACTCATTCGTATAGTAACAGGTATTCAAAAAAGGCGCTTCAGTGATTTTTTTGTAATGGAAAAATTAGAAATTCGTGGTGTGAATAAATATTTACATAAGAACTCGGTAGGAACAACTCCCTTACACTGGGATGGATTCCTGGTCATGAAGGGAACGACGATAAAGAAAGGACTGACTGTCTAGCCAATTATGGAGCCCGTCGACCCTTCATCGGTCCGGAACCATTCTTTGGGATACCTAGGGTGACAGGAGACTCAGATTTTTGGGTGACTGTTTCGTGTCACCTTCGGACGTTTGGGGACATTTTCCTAACGGGATTATTGGGTTTATTAGTAGCATGAATCTCTGGGGAACTCTAGGCAGCACAAAATATCTATATTGGTCGCGGTGCGTAGTGCCTTCGTGTCTAATCCAATCTACATAAGAAAGGTTTATCGGGACAAGAAATTCATAATGATATGGTCAATGTGTTAGGTGAAAGTGCTCCTTCATATGCAACAGTAAAAAATTGGGTTGCTGAATTTAAATGTGGTCGTACAATCATTGAAGATGAACCACGAAGTGGACGTCCAAAAACTGCAACAACGCCAGATATAGCTAAAGTCCATGATATGATATTAGACGATCGACGAGTGAAAGTGCGTGAAATAGGGAATGCCATAGGCATCTCAAATGATCGAGTACATTTTATTTTGCATCAAGAATTACAGATGAGAAAGCTTTCTGCAAGATGGGTGCCGCATTTGTTAACAGTCGGCCAAAAACGCATTCGAATGAAAATTTCTCATTTCTCATCATTTCTCTGATTTAGCTCCCTCTGACTTCTATCTGTTCCCAAATCTAAAAAATTCCTTGCTGGCAAACGTTTTACCTCGAATGAAGGTGCAATGGCAGCTAGCTGTTAACGATTATTTTGAAGAGCTTCAGGAAAAATTATTTTAATCAAGGGATGGAATTGCTAGAAAAACGTTGGACGTATTGAAGTTTCAGTAGATTATATTAAAAATTAAATTAAGATTTTTCACAAGGGGTGTGCTATTTGTTGTATCGTTGTATGGTCCTAACAAAAAACAGAGTTGTTAAAAATTAAATTGAAAAAATACAACATTTGAGAATAGCACGATACAACATTTTTACGTATATTTATTGTCCTATGTTTGAGTGTGCTAACAGATAGAAAACCGAATATAAAATCGTTGTTAAACTCAAATAAAAATTTTAACAACTCTGTTTTTTGTTAGGACGATACAACAGATAGCACACCCCTTGTGAATAACCTAATTATTTTAAAAATCTAGCTCTTGTTTTTCATTGTTAGGCTAAGAACAATTCGATCTGCCCTCGTATAAAGTTCTTAAAATAGAATTACAACAGGAAATATATTAAGTATTTAATGTTCCAAATCGTACGTTCCACATTTTTGGACACGGCTATGTCACAAAGAACACCATCATGACTTAAGTCCAGTCCCTATTATTCACAGCGTAACCAAAAGCCAATTTAAATGACACAACTATTAACGATTTTCGAAGTAAGTAAAAGTCTATGCTAAAAAGCACCTCAGGTGGTTTTAAGGAAATGGAATATCTAATCTTTTTGATTTTAATATGAATGATTAACTTATTGAATTTTTTAATATTTGAGCGATTTCTTCATATTTTTATTCTGAAATATTGCACATTTTTTGTCTTACAAAGTTGGCAAACTTGCACACCAAAGCAATCTCTACATTTGACTACTACTACACTACCTCCACCACGACTAATACAAATAATTACAACTACAACTAATAAAAAATGCCAAGAAGTGAAAGTATTGTGTATTATAACTGGTTTTTGTTATCGGTTGTTTTTGTGTTTTTTCATTATTACTGCTGTTGTCTGCTCTCTTATAAACTAACTGCAATGCAGGCTTCTGTTTAAACTCAGCCAAACAAATCTGTCAACAGTGATACCAACTTGGAGCTTTTGGCATTATGGTGCTTTTCTATGGCCCCAAACACCAAAATTCTACTTATTTTGCCAAAACACAAAAGCACTAATTTGTGGCTTTTGTAATTTTTTGTTAGTGATTTTAATCAACTATGCTTTTGACACCGAACTTGCAAGTAAATTGTGGAGTGAAACACTTTTGCCATCTTTTAATTTAATTTGTTTATTTATTTATTTTTGTCCGAAAATAGCTTAATTTGTTGGAAACAGCTAAAAAAGAATTAACCGGGAAAACATGTTATATTAATTTCATTTACGGCTTTAACGTCTTTTTCGAGCCTAAAATAAACAACTATTTTCGAACAAACTTCGGGGCGTAAACATCTCTTTTTTTGCAATAAAAATCAACATTACATTTAAATATATTTTCTGGCGTAATAATAAATACAGAATTGTATAAAAATTTAATATTTTAAATTTGTATTAAAAAATATTTAACACGGTATGATAAATAAACAATTTCGCATGTAAACTTTAAGTGACATGTTTTTGTTTGTATTCGGACTTTAAATTTTTTCAAGTTTTGTGATTTTTGTGTTAATTTTATTTATAATGAATGAATTGAATTAAATTTTTTATATTGTGAGTTAAAATATTTGATTTTATTTATTTAGATGTAACCGTAGTACTACATCGTTGCTTATTGGTCTAACGTATAATATTAGGCGGAAAAGTGCTGACAAAGGTTTTTGTGTTTTGTTGTCTTTGGACTTAGCAAAAGCTTTTGATAGGGTTAGCCATCCGCTTTTGATACCGAATTCGATGATGAAGGATTTTACTTTAACTTTTAATTTTTAATTATATTATATTCTATACAAAACAGCGATAAACAGTCAGCCTTTTCAGTTTTATCACTTCAATTTATATTTTTATACAATTGAAATAATCCACTGCAATATTTAATATTCACTAATTGGCGGCCCTATGCTCCTTGCAGGAGTAAAAGGAACAAATATATATAATTGGATTTAATTAAATTACTTACAGTAAAGTGAAGAATTGCCATTACTATTTCAGCTATTTCTCCATGTCCAAGATCGAAAATATGTATTTGGTGAGGTGTAGTTTTTTTTAAAACATATTTCATACAAAAAATTAAGAAAAACCTTTTATTTGTTAGTTTTGCAATTTTTTTGTTTCTCTTTTAATTTTCATTCGTATTTTTTTCTGGCATTAAATTAACAGAGTGTTTTACATATTTCTGCTTTTATTGTTATATAAAATAAACCCAGAGAAATAAATCCAGCTTTTTGAGATTTAATAAATCCACTTTTTGTATGAAAAATTCTAAATCCATGTGATTAAAAAAACGCTTATTGGTACTGCTTATTTGACCAATTTAACGCAAACATAATGAGCGACGAAGCCCATTTCCACATTAGTGGTTATGGTGACAAACAAAATTATGCGTTTCTGGGGCACACAGAACTAGGGAATGCAAAATCCCGCACTTTTTCATTTTCCGGGAAAGCGGGAAATTTATTTTGAATTCCCGGGATCCCGCAAGGGAAATAAATTAGAAAATATTTTTAATTTAACAATTTTTATAAAGAAAATGTCTTAAAGGCCTCAAATTTTCATGATCATGAAAAAGCTCAGGTGGTTTTTCTTGGAATTTTCGTAGTGGGAAAGAATTAATTTTATATTAGAAACTATTGTATATACTACTGAATTTAGACTGAGCAAAAACCAGTTGGTTTTTGTACAAAACTAAATTGCAAAAGCCAAGTCATTTACACTGCACCGAAAAAATTTCTCAGTTAATGGCAACTAAATTTTCAACTGAGTCTCAGGTGAAATACCCCTAACTGAGGTTCGGTTGAAAAAAATAATTGAACATAACTAAATTGTTAGTTGAAAACAATATAAACATGTGTAACTGAGAAATTAGTTATTTGGAACGATTTTTCAGTTAAAATTTAAGAATTGATAAATAGTAATAACCATTTTTTCTGCAATTCTGGCAATAAATGAGTGTTTTATATAATTGTTTAAATTTTTTATTAATATTTTCGCAAGAACAAATTTAAATGCTTTTTTGCTTGGTTCCATTAATATTTCAATGCATATTGTAAATTATTTTCTTTCAAATTATATGTTTATATTTCCACACATGGTTTGATAGTAATTCGTGTTCTTCCGAATTGCTTTCTTATTTGTCTTTGACTTCTGGCCTTCCTCTACAAAAAAATTAAAAATATTAATTTTTCCGACAAGACCTAATCAAAAACAAAAACTTACCATAAATTGTGTTCTACCATCTGCATTTACTTAAAACAATTGTATATTCATGGCATTTTACCAAACGGTTATTCTTTTGTGGGTTGAATAAAATTTAAAATTAACAAAATAAAGAAAATTAGCTTGAAATGATTTTTTTTGTTTTAATCGACCTTTTCTTTGAAAAATAATTGACAATTTCTAAAATTGATATTTGTGTATACAGGGTAATAGAAAAAGAATTTTATTAAACACAATATTAGTTGATTTTAATTATTTCAGTTATTTTTAATTTTTTTAATTTTAACTGACGAATTATTTAACTGAGCAATTGAGAAATTTTTTCGGTGTGGATATTTAGTTTTTCTTTGTCACAACACTTTTTTATCACACGTTTTTCTTTTTTTTTATTGTTAAATTAATGTAAAGAAAATATCAATACATTTAAAAAAGAATAACAGAAGACATTCGTAAAAGAGAAAAAAAATGTAGAAAATAATTTAAAAAAATTGCAAAAATTTTTGAAAATCGGAAAAATTTTAGAAAATTGGAAAAAAATTTAAAAATTATGGAAAATTTAACTTATACTGAATTTAGACTGAGCAAAAACTACCTAGTTTTCGTACAAAACGTGTTTTTTTATATATGCATTTTGACAAATAAAAGCTAGCAGGAGCCAAAAACCAGTAGTTTTTCCTCGGTCTAAATGCAGTATTACTTGAAAGTTTTTAAAAATCAATGAACAAATTTGTCTTTAATTCTGTACAGAATAAGTGCGATTAAAAATTTTTTGTACAAACACTGTCTAATTGAGTGGTTTTCTTAAAAAATATGGGCTGTATTCATAAGTGAAAAATAACGACTGCACAACGAATGCACAACTTTCACATCTACACGAGAGAGAAAATTGCTAGAGATAGAGCAAAAAACACTTCTAAATAGCTTAAATAATTCACAATAGAGCTAATTAGAGGTGTTTTTTGCTCTATATCTAGAAGTTTGCTCTCTCGTGTAGATGTGCCTTTATGGGAATATGTGTGTATAAAAAGTTGTGCACTGGATGTTAGTCGTTACTTTTAACTTATGAATGCGGGAAATGAAAAATGTTTAATTTCCCGGGAATCCCGGGACGGGAAATCCTGGGTTGCATTCCCTACACAGAACTCACATGAAATGCAAGAGAGCCATTGCACCCCCTCAAAGTGACTGTTTTTTGATGTTTTGGGAGCAACAATGAAAAATTTCGTAAAAATTTGGCCGATATAATATTTTCAACCTAATGTAATAAATTTTACATCTTCAAATAAACTTTTCGTGAAAACAGAACTACTTTTTTTTCATTTCTAACAAAATTGTAGGCAATTTACTTTATTACATTACTTTTGCGCCACCCTGTATAAATAAGATGTATACAATTATTTCTAGGGCCGATATAATATTTTCAACCTAATGTAATAAATTTTACATCTTCAAATAAACTTTTCGTGAAAACAGAACTACTTTTTTTCATTTCTAACAAAATTGTAGGCAATTTACTTTATTACATTACTTTTGCGCCACCCTGTATAAATAAGATGTATACAATTATTTCTAGGGCTTTGCAAAATTTTTTGGGATGACCCACGTATCAATATATTAAATAAAGTTTAATTAAAAAAACGAAAACAACCACCTTGAAATTACACATATTTATTTTATACAATTTATTATGTATATTTCCTTATTTGCCCTTTCATATCAAAAGTTTTGTTTTTTTTTCATTTTTTTAATTTGATGATATATATTTTTAACTCTCATAAAACGTTAATTAAACCTCCATTTCCTACAACTTCCCCTCTTTTTGGAATTTCAAAGTTTGGCATTGATTAACGTAATACATGTCTGAGTCTTGTTGTGTATCTGTTTGTATTACTTTTTTTTATTTAATAATTTGTTTAACCCTGTAATGCACGAGGCCGCCAAAAAGCGGTCTCCAGAAATTAAACAGTTTTTAGCTGTATAATAATTTTTTATAAAAGCAATTTATTATATTGAAAGAAAATTAAATTTACTATTTTTCCGCTAAAGGGAAGAAAAAAGGTTTGTTTGTAATTAAGCATAGCTGAAATACTCTTGAGTAGTAGGAAAGAAAACTACACAGGAGGAAATTGGAGGCGGAACAAAAAACAAAGCGCTGTGAAAGCGTTTGTTGTCAATGGTACAAAAAAAGCATTTTCACATCGTTGAAAAATATTATTTTGGATTGCTTTTAGAACGTTCACAAACAGTATTTTAGGAGTGATTTTCATACAAAATTTACAACCTTTTGTGAAATAAAAACACTGTTAAAACATTGCTTTAAAGCGTTTTTCTAACGTTTGCAAAAAGTACTGTAGCAGTACTTCTTTTAAAGAATATATAACCGATTATTTAAAAAACACTGTCAAAACATTGATTAAAAGCGCTTTCAAAATGTTCGAAAAAGTGCATTCCAATGCGGGATAGTATATAATTTGGAATTTATTTGAGATGAATATTAAATTATTACTTTTCGTATGCACGTTAACTTGCAACGTGAATAATTATCAACGTTGAAAACTCAACGTTTATAGATTTTTGCATATAACATTACTTCTTCGCGTTACTTCCCAAAAAGTTTTGCTGACATACGTTCGATTATACCGCAACTATTATAAACATTAACTGTTTATAATTTTTTTTATACTTTAATCGGTTAAACGTAGATTTACTTTAAATACTTAACATTGATAAGTACCCAGGTAGAAAAATAGAAACGGCACAATGTCGGTACGGTATTGTAGACGGTAGTACATGTACTGGCAATGCGTCGGATTTTCAACTTTCACTGTACTAGCATGTTGTCGAAATGATAACACCAATAAACGCTTAGGCGTAGCTATTTCGCGACGTTGGCGCAGGCTTGGGATTTAATTTTTTTGGTATTATCCCAGTACATTTAATAACAAATTTAGTAGTTTGCTAGTACTTTACTGTTCTTTTAGTGTACATCACAGATTTTTAATGTATTCTTTCGAAACTTCATAAGAAAAGATATATAATTACAATTATAATTGTGTAATATATGTAAAAATACGTAAAATTTATAAAATTTTTAATTTTAATAAATAAAAAAGCTCATTAATTTTCAGAAAACAGTACTGGCAAAGCACGTTTTCAGTAGTATCGGCATTTCGTAAAAAACAGTGTTCTCCCAGTACAATTTTTGTTCTAACGTCGGCAATTTCTACCTGGGTATGAGCGAAAATACAACTTATGTAAAAAGAGTTATAGGAGTAGAGTTCCTTTTTTGTTGGGATGTTTACATATTATTTCTGCAAACATTTTTAACTTTTTTTGTTTTAAATCAACTAAATATTTAGTTTTTTAACTTAAAATTTGAATTAATTCTTGATTTAAAATAGTCTTTATTTAGATTTTAACTGTCGGCAAAATTTTAATTGTACATTCAGTAATCGGGCTTAAGTGTAGTTTTCAAAGCTTTACAATAAATTTTAATTCAAATTCAATAAAATAAAATTTATTAAAAAATTTTAATATATAAAAATGTTTTAAAAAATTATTTCCATATTTGTATTTAACACGATGGCAAAGTACTTCATTTGTTTATAATCTAACGATTTGACAGCGTTAAAATTGGTATGTTGTAATAACGTTTATAGACCGTCGAGAAAGTACTTTAAAATTTGTTTTTGGAACGGTTTGACAACGATATAAAATACCACCCTGATACCGTAAATCATGGTTATCATTTGGGTCGATTTCACAACTCTGTGAAATTGTAAACCAGAATGTTCTACATATGCTAGTTTGACGGTTGAAAAAGCATTTTAAAGTTATTTTTCTGCAACGCTTTGAAAACGTTTTAAAATACCACCCTCACACCGTAAATCATGGTTATCATTTGGGACATTGTCAATACGCTTTAAACTTGTAAATCGGTATATTCTGAAAACGTTTGTACCACCTTTTAAAATGCTTTTAAAACGTTTTTACGATCGTATTTTTCCACCTGGGTAATATCAAAATTAATTCCTTTAATGCAATTAATGTATATCCCGATAAAAATACATTTGAAAAAACTAATATGCAAGTGCTTGTGCAAATTTAAATGTTGCTGACACTTTAGAAAACATTATTTTCTATTGTTTGTTGTTTATGAATGAATGTCACTACATTGCTAGATCTGTAAAAACAACAGAGTAATATATTGAAAGATGACAGCAAATTGTGGTAAATTTTTTGTTGTTGTTTTTGTTTTTTTTTTGGTATTTTAAATGTTTAATAACACTCCTAGACCAGAACAAGAAATTCTCATTAAGTTTGTAATTTAACTTAACAAATATTTCTAGATATTCTAAAAACGTCGTCCCCTGACGATTTGCCTTCAACAGATTATTTTTCACAATTTGTTAAATAAGTTTTGCGATTTTAGCACATTTAATTCCTTTAATAAAATTTATTGATGTTTAGTGTCAATTTCATAAAATTTCCCTTTTTTTAACAAGTGAAAGTAGCCACAACTTCTAAAATAACAATGCTCGATTAATAATTTTCGGTATGTAATTTTGTTTACCGATAGTCTTATTTATGGCCGAAACCGAAATTATTTGATTACTCGATACTCGTCTTGAGCCTTAATTGTGTTATATCGCGTATATAACGCAATAAATCAAAATTTTAACGCGATAAATACAAATTTTATAAATTTCTAAAACAATACTCGATTAATAATTTTCGGTATGTAATTTTATTTTACTGATAGTCTTATTTATGGCCGAAACTGAAATTATTTGAATATTGCATTTCTAGATTTTCGTCTTAAATCTTAATTGTGCTGTATCGCTTAAATAACGCAATGAATCAAAATTTTATTATTATTGTTGCCGTAGTAAGTTTTCAAATATATATTATAAATAACTTCGCTATCAGAAGAAATATCATTAGAGGGTTAAATATAAAAAAATATCTAGTTGTGTCTCTACTTGTTGAATTTGCATTGTTTATACTGGTTTTGAGGTTGGTTTTTTATTTTTTTATGCTCTTAGCTCCAGCTACAATATAATTCTCTTGTGGTTTATTGGGTCTACTTGCTGAATATATTTTTTTACGTGTTTTGATGTACATATATATATAAATGTTTGATCTATTTACAACAAAGATGCCATATTTTTTATTTATAAAAATATTGATGGTTTTCCAGAGAGACACGGCATGTGTATGTTAAGCTGCCTACACACTAGGGAACATGGTTGAGGGAACAAAAAATATCAAAAAATTTTGTAAACACGAAATGCACGCTCTCAACACGCACACACACACAAACGCACTCACACATTCACAAAAAATGTTCTCTTTTTTTGAGTATGTTCCCTAGTGTGTAGGCAGCTTTATATTCATAGATGCCAACTTTTTCATAGCAAAAAGCGCAAAAAATATACAAAAAAGGGTAAAAACGCGCAAATTTCTACTTAAAAACGGGTAAAAAAGCACTAAACATTTTTCACGACTTTTAAAAAAATTTGTCGTGTTTCATATACGTAGTTTAGTTAAAAACAACTAAAATTTGGCCCATAGGGCCAAATGTGGCTCATATACAACTCACTAAAAAATTTTAAGGATTTTAAGTGCAGTTTTTGAGTTGTTAGTGCATATTTCCATTTCAGTGCATATGTTGGATTTTTTTATTGCAAGCGCATATTTTTGATGGTTTTAGTGCATGAAAGTCGCTGTCCTGGTCATCATTCAGTTACAACAACCATGGCATGCATTTTATAACTAAATTTTTAATTTCATGGTTTTGCTTTATGTAATTTTAATTTGAAAAATGTTGGTTGGCAGGTATATATTGTATTCATTATATCTACATTAAAAATAAAAATATAACAAAAAACAGAGTTGTTAAAAATTAAATTGAAAAAATACAAGATTTGAGAATAGCACGATACAACATTTTTACGTATGTTTAGTGTCCTATGTTTGAGTGTGCTAACCGATAGAAAACTGAATAGAAAATCGTTGTTAAACACAAATAAAAATTTTAACAACTCTGTTTTTTGTTAGGACGATACAACGATACAACAGATAGCACACCCCTTATGAACAACCTAAATGTTTAGAGAAATATACAACTTCTTATTAGTAACATTACAACACGGGGTTACTTTGGAATACATACTATCCTAGATGATGTTGCTATGAACTAAAATTTCAAGTATTATCTTGTAAATGATGAAATAAAAGTTTAATAATTTTTCAACAAAGACAAATTTCACTTTTTGTTTTTATTTAGGAAATGTTTTATTTAATAATTTCAAATATGCGCTTGTTTTTTCGCTCTGGCTGTTAATAACGTTCGCTATATGACCTAGAAATAATTTTATTACTTTTTTATAACAAGATATTTTAATGATTAACAATTTGTAAACTATCAGGAAAGTACCCCATGCTAAACACTCCGATTTTGATGAAATTTGGAAGTGATAGAAAATAAAAATTTAAGATCGACCTGTTTGGGCTTTGTGCCACCTCAGAATTTTAAGGGGTTCAAAAAAGGGTTCAAAATGAGCCCTTTTTCGTTTTTTTTTAGCTTTTTAAGGCATTTTAAACAAAGTGTGGTATCATTATTGTAAATGTATTTTTGGGAACTTTTTACATATTTGTACTTTTTTTTTGGTATTTTTTGTTTTAATTTACTGTTGTAAAAATTTTGAGTACATTCACATATTTTATTCCCTATTAAATTTAAGCGGACACGTACCCAGCCGGAAATTGCCAACGGTACAAAAAATGAGGTACTGTCGCAACGCCGTATTTTCTCCTTTTACGGTACTTTGAAAGTGTCGAAATGATAACAACGGAGGACGGACAATAGAAGTTATTCGCGGGTGTTAACAACACATTTCATATATGTATTTCCAGCACTTTTTATTTTTTCGTTTTTTTCTTTTTTGTGTATTTAACTTTTTCATTGTTTAAATGTACCGGCAAATCAGTATAAAAAATGACCGATTTTATTGTATCTAAAGTACTAGGAAGGCACTGAATTTTTAAAATGCCAACGCTTTGCCAACACCCGTAGCCAACCGTCCTTCGTTGTTATCATTTCGACGTTATACCAGTGCTGTATGAGTTGGAAATCGGATGTTTTGCCAACACTTGTACTACCCTCGCCGACGCTTTACCAACACCTTGCCGTTCGTATTTTTCCGACTGGATATTTTCAATATACCCAGCAAAACCTTCTATTACCCGGTAATGACTTTGGTAAGAAGAAAAGGGTAGGTAACCTCTTACTTTTCTATTACCAAATATATTATTTTAACAAGGGCATTTCCATCGAGGTAACTACCCAGTCAGAAATCGCCAGTGGTACAAAAAATCAAGCACTGGCATACCACTGGGTAACCACGGTGTTAAAAATAAATGGCAGAACACTCATTTGGGACGCTTTGCCAGCGTTTGCAAAGAGTTTTTCCAGTATTTGTTTTACAAAAATTTCGGTAGTTTATAAAAAAACCACTGGCAAAGAATTGGCAACCAGTCGTTATCCAGTGCTACCTAGCCAATGCTACCAGGGGTACAAAAATCAATTCACTGGTAGACCAATGATTTTATAAAAATGATGACGTTAAAAAAGGTTTATAGTCAGAAGGTTCCGAGTTCAAATCCGGTTGCAAGCAAAAGATTTTTTTTCAATTTTTTTTAATTTAAATTTTTTTTGTTTTAAAAAAACAATTTTTTTGTTTGAGGGAAAGCTCCTACAAGACCATCTTTTTTTTTGCCCTCCCAACGCTGGCATACTAGTTACAAAAAATTGTTTGCCAGTACTAGCATTTTTGCACAGCCAGTAGTTGTCCAGCTATTATCACTAATTTATGTGTTTAGCCACCCAATATTATATGTCTCTTTAGCTCAGTGGGTAGAGCAATCATCTGCCAATCTGACGGCCTGGGTTCAAATCACGGCAGGACCAAAATAAATACATATGAACTTTTTTTAAATTTTATTTTGGAAAATATATTTCCAGACTACCTATTTACTGGTTTTGCCAGCGTTTTGCCAACGTTCAAAAATTTTGTTCCTTTGCTTTTGTATTATAAAATCAATTTTTTTTTATGGGAAAGCTCCTTCAAGACCAACTTTTTTTTGCCCTCCCAACGCTGGTATATTAGTTACAACAAATTGTTTGCCAGTACTAGCATTTTGGAACAGCCAGTAGTTGTCCAGCTATTATCACTCATTTATGTGTTTAGCCATCAAATATTATATGTCTCGTTAGCTCAGTGGGTAGATCAATCGTCTGCCAATCTGATGGCCTGGGTTCAAATCAAATTGGCAGGACCAAAAAAAAAATACATATGAACATTTTTTAATTTTATTTTGGAAAATATATTTCCAGACCTCCTATTTTTGGTTTTGCCAGCGTTTTGCCAACGTTCAAAAATTTTGTTTCTCCAGTGCTTTTCCGGCGCTTTTTGAACAGCCGGTCCTTTTGTCTAATGATGTTATCATTTTGGGAATGGGAAAGCACTTTTTGCCAGTACTTGTACCACCTGTTAAAGTGCTTTGCCACCGCCTTCCTGTTTGTGTTTTTCTGATTGGGATGTTATTCTGAACTTACATGTTACGCTTACCTATTACCTCTAGGTTACAAAAAACCTTAAAATAAAACGTTTTTTCGTAAAATTTCATCTTATTTGATATTGACTATTAAATTAAGAATTACGTGAAATTGAAAAATTAGCATACAATGAAAAATTAACATGAGTTTTATTCATAATACTTTTGTTAAACTCATTCTAGTATTGTTGCTAAATTCCTTCTAATGTTCTATTTTTTAAATACAAAAAAAACGAAAAATTTGGTCCACAATAAGAAAAAGCCTTATACAGTATTGTTCGAAACCTAAGCAACTTCTCCTAATAAAGTAATCAAAGTGCTACATATTCTTTTTAAATTGGTTTATACAAAATAACACTTAATTTTTATTATAGTATGTAGGGTAGAGGGGGGATCCTTCGCCATTGGGGCACATACACTAATCCCATTTTTCTCCGATGTTGAGGGAAATAAAAAATTGTAAAAAATATATGTTGTGCATTTTTCAATTACCTTTCCTTGACATCCACTTTGACGAATTTATATCACATGTGGTCGCAGATAGACGTGTTTTTGTGTTTTTTGGGGTGCCAAAAAAATAATTGAAAGCAACTACATTTTGCAATAACTTCCTCAAATCGTGTAATAAAAAAATAATTTTTCATTATGTTAGACCTATGATCCTAAGCTTTCAGAAAATAATAATTTGATTTTAATAAATGCTTAAAAAGTGTGAAAAATATTAATTTTATGTTAGTGCCTGTCTCTGGGGCACAATCACCAGATGGCCCCTGGAACTACGAAGAGTTGGTGCATCCCTGCCTAAAATGCTCTATAAGACTTTTCTATATGTTTAAAATATGTTTAATGGTAAAATAGAACAATCGTGTTCATTCTTAAATTTATATTAATTATTCGGTTTTTTGTAATTTTGAAGAATCATTATATTCCAGATTTAAATTATTTTTTTTTAATGTAGTGGAGATTTATTGATTAAAAAGAATAATATACCTTAAAGAACTTATTCTAAATTATTTATTTCAGTCATTAAAACATTGACTTTGACGTATTAACAATATTTTTTTGTTGAAATTGTATCTAGCTCTTTTGGCGAATATCCCCCAGGTTTGGGGCAGTTACGCCGATTTGGGTTACTTTGAAAATCATTAAAAAAGTAATAGAAAATATGCAAATAATTAGAATAAAAATCATAGAAATTAAAGCCAAGATATGTAGATCTTCAATTTGAAAGAAATTTTTGAAAAATAATTAGGGGTTAAGTAATGACAGAGCTTTGAAAAAAAAGTGGCGAAGGATCCCCCCTCTACCCTACCTACCATCTAATAACAAAAATTTAATTCCATTTCCTTGGCAATAAAAAAAAAACAAAATTAACTCCATATATTATTGTTCGAAACTTAAGCAACTTCCAGTATTTCGTATGATAACCTTTCTTTCATATAATCTCCGTACATCGTTTTGCCATAGAATCTATAAGA
Organism: Leucophora obtusa; assembly: GCA_949987735.1. Taxonomy (NCBI): domain Eukaryota; kingdom Metazoa; phylum Arthropoda; class Insecta; order Diptera; family Anthomyiidae; genus Leucophora; species Leucophora obtusa. Next base: position 32,142,097 of record OX465296.1, on the reverse strand, counting down.
TTTGTTAGTGTTGTGGTTGGTATTGATTCCCACTATGATTTTAAGCAGTTTATCAGCTCCCGCTTATTACTAAAACGGCGAGTTCCGACACTGCGCTTCAAAATGCTATGGGAGTAAAGTCTGAAGATTGATCTGGCCAATCCAATAATTGAATCCCATTAACAGGTAACCATTCTTTGACCCACTTTGAAGAGAGTTTGGGTCATTATTACGCTGAAACACTCATCGAAGTGGTATTTCCAATTCGGCGTATTGAAGCATGTGTTTGGTTAAAATATCCATATAAACAAAGCGATCCATTTTTATTTGTATTTCAACAAAAGGCCAACTCCACTCGTCGAAAAGCAGGTCCACACCATTGGTATTGGCTTTCTCTACTATTCCAGTAGCTTTGTACTTTTTTTAGTAGCAAAACTATTGATGCTTAATTTGTTAGCTATAGAGACTTGCGATTGGCCCTTATTAAATAGTTCAAGAATTTTAAGCTTAAAATCGATTCCGTAACGTGTACTCGCCATAGCTGCACTTCTAAGTAATTGATTCTAAATCTACAAAAACAAAAAAAAAAAAAAATTTTCTTTGTCAAACTAAACGGGAATTAAATAAATGTTTCAAAATTTTTGTTTATTTGTTGCAAAAAAATACAACAACAAAATAGTTGCTTAAGTTTCGAACAATAATATATGGAGTCAATTTCGTTTTAGTTTTTTTTTTACTGGCAAGGAAATGTAATTAAATTTTTCTTGTTATTATTAGAATGTAGGCACATAACATAATAAAAATTAAAAATGTTATTTTGTATAAATCAATTTAAAAAGAATATATAAGACTATCATTACTTTATTAGGAGAAGTTGCTTAGGTTTCGAACAATACCGTATGTATTTTCAAACACAGGGTTGCTCTTAATCGGTGTGCTATAGCAAGAAGAAATCAATATGAATAACCTCTAATTATTATGAATAAACTCTATTCTAACAAGCTGCTTGGCCTAAAAACATTCTAGTTAACAGCTCGTTGTGTGCGATGTATAAGGGGCTACTAACTTTTTATTATGAATACGGGGGTCAATGTTTATACATTTAAAAATTTTTTTTGTTCTATCCTTAATAAAAACGAAATAAACCACATTTCCAAAGCAGTATTAGATTTTCAAGCTACGTTAAACTGCTTTATTAAACTTATTCCACATCCCAAAAAGGCCTTTGGATGTCGTTGATAACCTGGTATCGTCGTGGAGGTTATACGCGTTCGTTATTTGTACACAACCGGTAGAGATTCGTATGTTCTCACTTGCGTATCATTTTACTCACAAATTCAAAATACAAACAATGTTTTTTTATAAATAATTTGTTATTGAAAGTTTGTTCGCTAACGCACTTACATATGTCAAACAGCAATTTTGAAAATGAATGCGTGTGAATTTAGCAAGAAGCATCTGACCTCCATTTTGGAAAAATCAAAAAGACTAAACAAAATCTGTTACGTTTTGTATTATAAAATTAGTTTAAAAAGAATTTATCTAACATTTCATTCCTTATTTTTTTACGTATATCAAACAATAAAACATTTTGATAGAAACAAACAGTGGATACCTACAGAGATGAGCATGGCAACAGCAGCAAACACACCTCTGACAAAAATACGAAAATTACTATTTAAATGACGACAATGAAACGTGTTGTATTACTTTTTTGTTCTATCTATATCGTCGCATATGTATCACACGGGTATATTATACCCTACACCACTATGTGGACAGGGTATATTAAGTTTGTGCTCATGTTTTAAGGCCAAAAAATTTTGGAACCAGTCCCACCTCTTATTATACCGAACGACTCAGAAACACTTTTTGGTTCGATTTAGCGATGTGTTATCGTCTGTCTGTCTATCAATATATTCATGTGCGCACGTTGTATGTCGCCATTTTTTGGACCTTGCGCCCATATGGACTATATTATCGACTTTGCCTTAAATGCATCTAACATTAAACAAAATCAAAATTTACTACTGATTTCCAATTTTTTTTTAACAATTTGTAGACATATTTTGACACAAGCCCATTCTAATCCATTATTTTAAATTAAATTTTGATTAAAGTATTAGTGGACTCAACCAGACTGCTGGTGTAGGGTAACATAAGTAGTTGTTTTATGTGTTTTTATTAATAACGTCAGTCAACACGTAATTCATACAAATAATTTTGTACTAATAACTTTTTATATGCAGAAAATTATTACTTAAATACGAACATAATTTAATAGGTAATCAAATAAATACCATTACAGTGGATCCAAACAAAAAATGGTAATACAAATGGTAATACGGTTTTTTATGCGGATTTAAAGTTATGCGGTTTTGGAATTGACTTGTGTTGCGTTTTTTTTCAACTTTTATAATACTTATTTATTTTTTTTTTTTGCCATTTTTAGCATTTTTAAATATTGGCATAATTCATTTTTCAAAATAAGAAAGCTTTTTGATTTCTTTCTTATGCTATGTGTACTGCGAAATAAATTGGGATTTCCCATTCTAGATTTTATGAAAAGCTGAACAAAAGATATGCTGATATTGGAAAATATTTTAAACCTGGAGAATCTTCAATAAGAGCAATTAAAATTAATAAGTCTCAAATAAGAAAATCTGTTATTTCTGGCTTACAACTGAGTTCAAAATTTTCATCGAATTCTCGGGAATGCGATCGTATTCTTCTTAATGCACATGTGTGGATTATATGGATGCATGTATGGAAATTTATGTATCCATGTATGGAAAAGCTATCATGTTTATAATCATGCACAAACATACATTAAACCTGTATGAATCCACCCAGGTGGAAATTATGTGTGTAACAAAAAAGAAGCACTGGCAAAGCGCAAGTAGACCGCGGTCTTACAACGCTTGAAAAGGGTGAATTCCCAGCGCTTGTTTTTCTTTAACATTATTTTGTTTTTGAAAAAGAAACTCAAAGAGTGGATATTTAAATAATTTTTGACTCCACAATACAATAACTCCAAGAATAGTCTATTTTCAGAGTAATTTAAAATTCTTCAGTGATGAGGGCTCATAATTTGGTGGCAAGGAAAAAAACACTTGATTTTTATATTTTTGGTGCTATCATTTGGATGTCAGAAAAGCACTTTAATTTTTTTATTTGAGCGTTGGCAAAGCATTTGATTTTTATGTTTATGGGTGCTTTCCCAGGTCTTGGTAAAGCATTGGCACCACCGTGGAACGGTGTTATCATTTGGGCGTTGGGAAAGCGCTGTTAACAAGCACTCATACCACCTATTTCGGTGGTATGGTATGGTTTTTTTTTTTATTGATTTTATATTTTTTTGGTATGTACCGTATGTATACAAGTGTTATTTTGTGGTAAAAGTAAAAATAAATGAAATTTTTAAAAAAATTTTTTTGTTCTATAGTTTTTTTTATGCGATTTTAGTCCAATTTTCTCGCCTTGTTTCAAAGTTATGCGGTTTTTGAAATATTCGGAACGCATCTCCCGTTTTATACGGTTTTCTTTGGAACGCATCTACCGCATAAAAAAAGACTTAAGTGTATTAATAATCTTCTTGACAAAGTCTTCACAAAAGTTAAAGAGGACCTAGGCTTTCAGGAAAATATATTTACAGCCACCCTGTTTTAAGCGGGGTGACAAAGTTGTCTAGCTAGACTATATAAGAGCTTTCAGTAAGAACTTTTACAAATTTGGACAATGTGGGTCATATTTGAAGTCCTCCATCTTTCACCACTTTTAAAATATTCTCTTTCCCCTTTCCAGAAGAAAGCAACACGTTAGTTAATAGGAAGAATATCCTGAGTGTTACTTATCTAAAAAAAAAACATAAGTTTGGTTTCTTCCAGATTTTATGTAATCTAGATTACAAGATAAATTTAAACCATTCTTAAGGGTACGTTTTTTTAAATTTGCTGGTCTAGATTTTAGGTTTTTGGGCAATTTTAATTATATGGAGGGCACTGCATTACCTACACAATTTGAGAAATTTCTACAGCGGAAGAAATCTAAACATATATACGCCTAATGTAGGTACACATTTTTTGGCTGATATTCAAAAAATGTTGAATTCTACAATAACAGCTATAATAAAATTAATTTACATGCAAAATAACAAAAAAAAATAACTATAAATCTTGAACAAGACTGAATTTTATATGAATTAATGCCGCGTTTAGACTGAAAAATTAATCTAAAAATCTAAAAAGAAGGTGGATTAACTGCTTAATTTGATTGCAACCATAATCAGAGATGGGCACTTGACTAATTTTTGGCTCACACACGCTAGCATGCTTACTCACGCTCACGCACGAATCACGGGAGTATAGTTAATATTTCTTCCGATCACGCGTAATTGGCATTACAGTACCACTCTTGCGAAAAGAACAAAACGGAATTGTTGCGAAATTGTAGTAAAATAAAATAAAAATTAAACAAAAAAATAAAAATTCAAATAAATAATAAAAATTAAATAAAATTATAACAATTATAAAAAAATTAAAAAAAAAAAACATAAACAAAATTAAAAAAAAACATAAACAAAATTAAAAAAAAAACATAAACAAAATTAAAAAAAAAAAACATAAACAAAATTAAAAAAAAAAAATTTAATAAAAATTTCAAGAATAATTGAAGATATGCGTTAATAAGTAAAATTTTAAAACTCAATGTTCACGAATGAACAACAAACCCAAATGCATACATACATACATACATAAAACACAAATAATAGATAAAATATCAGCGCTGATTCTCGCATCCACTATGCACACCCAAACTTGTTTCTCGCATGAACAAGTTTTCGCAATAAGCGTCAGTCGGCTCGGCAACAAGCGGCCACTCTGTACGCACCCTAAAGACTGTTGAAAAATGCATACGGAAACGATGAAGATTTAAAAGTGACTTAATTTTGCTGTCCAAACGGTCTTATAATTCACTGTTTAGATTAAGGTTATAGTCAAAACGAAGTATAAGACCGAGTTTTTAGGATAATAATTTAACGCAGTATGTTTTTATTTATCAATCATTTACATATATTAGTGACAAACAATCAGTGTGTTCCCGTACGTTCCCAATGTTACCGAAATTTACCCAAAGTTACCGAAATTTACCCAAAAGCGTTCCCGTACTCGAGAATTGGGTAAATGAGAGCGCTAATGAGAGTGTATTAGTGTGTCTCTTTTTACCAAAATTTACCCAGACTTTTTCTTCGGGTAAACTTTGGTAAAACAGCTGATGCAAATATAAACAAAAAACAATTGTGAAATTAAATTAAAAATTGTAATTAAATAAAGAAATAAGCAAAAGAAACTTGGTTTTTTGTTAAAATTAATTGAATAAAATCAAAAACAACTTTTAAATACGAATAAATATGTCTATTTGTGCCGATTTGCAAACTGAAATTATACGTATTTACACATCAGTGATGGGATTTTTGGCACAATCTAAGATTGATTGGTACAATGGCACAACCGATACTATTTTGGCACATTTTGGTTATCTACAATATTTAATAGAAAATGAGTTTAAAAAATAACAATTCTTTAATTTTTAGTTTCTAAGCATTTATTGGTATTAAAATACCTTTTCGAATAAAGCAAAACTAAAAAATGGCATCGAAGATATTACCGAATAAAGCACCGTAAGTTGTGAAAAAATTTCTCTCAGACTTTAAATGCTTTAAATTGCAATTTAAGTTAAAAAATTAACAATATTTTAATTTTATAACAAAGCCACAATCACAATTAACACAAAATGTCACTTTTTCACCAGAAAAATTATAGTCTTGTACATTAAATTTGCGTGAAAACCAAGTTTGCACAATTTTCACGTGAAACCCATTGGGTCATATGAATAAAACTTAGCAAGTACTTCGAAGTAATTACTTTGGGCTTAGGAATAGCTTTTAACTCCAAATTTACCAATTGGCTGGTAGAACAGCATGAAATGTAAACGAAAATTAAAAAATTAAATTTCTAGTCTACTCCCAAGCAGACTAGATTTGTGAAGTAATTGCTTAAAAAACCCTGTATTTCCCCCTATTAGTAATATCTATTTTTTATTCATATGAGCCATTGTCGTGAAAAATAATTTTTTTTTATATGGAGTATAACAGTTTTTTCACGTGAAAACTGAATAACTTACGGTGCTTAATCCATAGAATTTCAAAAATTCAAATGCTATAAATTTATCTCAGAGCTTCGAAAGAATTAATTTAAGTTTAATTCATAAAAAAATTAATTCAGTTTTCGAAAATGTTTATATGTATACCATTCCGTGCAACCATTCCTAAAGAATTCATTCATTGGCTGCATTCCCAAATCTTTAATAAGTATCGGATGAATTTAATTTATCATTCACCTTTTAATTGAAAGAAAATTTTAATTCATTCAAATATAATTAATTCCATAAGAATTCAAAATAATTCCATAAGAATGCATTGAAAACACGGTTTCTAAGTGAAAATTGAGTTTTGGCACAATAAAGGCCCATTTGGCACATTTTAGTCACACACTTGGCACAAAACAAAATTTTTCAAGTCCCATCACTGTTTAACATTATTCTTTGAAATAAGTTTTTGGGCTAGAAAAGTGGTTTTTTGCGTTCCTGTACTATTGGGTAATTTTGTCATTTTGTGAGAGGATTTTGTGCTTACTCTCATTTTACCGAACTTTACCCAAAAAGTAAAGAAACACACCTAATGTAAACTAAATATGTATTTATGAACAATAATACGATATATAAACAGATGGTTTTATAGCAATACACAAGAGCGAGAATAAATTTGTTTATCCGCTTGTCCTGATTTTGAGAAAAATATTTATTTTGCGTTCGCACCTAAATCCTAAATAATTGTTTAGCCAAAACAAGTGCAAAGGAATAAAGAGTATTTCCAATAGAATTAAAAATTAATTTATACATTTTCGCTAAACATTTGCTTATGAACAAGGTCGGTATTGATTTTTTTTTATAATTTTGTAAAAATCTACAAAAATAAATTAGAAATTTATTAATTCTAGTTCGAGGCCAATTTCCTTATTATGAAGTAACATAATAAGTAATTTTTTCAAAAGCTGCTATTTTCTTCATCAGGATATTCTCCTGACAAATACTTCACAGATTTTTTGCTTTCAAAAACCTCTGCGCTTTCAGGAATGAAAAGACGATAGTTTCGGTGATTTTCCAGGTCCCCTTAATCAGTTTTCTTTAGAAAGTTGTGGCAAATTAAAGCATCAATTAATAAGGTCGAAAAAACAATTATTTTTAAATAAAAATGAAAAGCAACATCTATAAAAATTTTAAATTCAAATTCTGAAAACTAATTAAATTAATACAAATATTTTTAGTTAACCATTTTAATAGTTTACTAAATTAAATATAAAAAATTTTCTTTTAAACATTGGGTCATATGAATAAAACTTAGCAATTACTTCGAAGTAATTACTTTGGGCTTAGGAATGGATTTTAACTCCAAATTTACCAATTGGCTGGTAGAATAGCATGAAATGTAAACGAAAATTAAAAAAATTAAATTTCTAGTCTACTCCCAAGCAGACTAGATTTGTGAAGTAATTGCTTAAAAAATCCTGTATTTCCCCCTATTAGTAATATCTATTTTTTATTCATGAGTAATATCTATTTTTTATTCATATGATATAAAAAATAGATATTACTAATAGGGGGAAATACAGGGGTTTTTAAGCAATTACTTGACAAATCTAGTCTGCTTGGTAGTAGACTAGAAATTTAATTTTTTAGTTTTCGTTTACATTTCATGCTATTCCATCAGCATTTTTATATGGCTCATATGAATAAAAAATAGATATTACTAATAGGGGGAAATACAGGGTTTTTTAAGCAATTACTTCACAAATCTAGTCTGCTTGGGAGTAGTCTAGAAAATTAATTTTTTAATTTTCGTTTACATTTCATGCTATTCTACCAGCCAATTGGTAAATTTGGAATTAAAAGCCATTCCTAAGCCCAAAGTAATTACTTCGAAGTAATTGCTAAGTTTTATTCATATGACCCATTATCTGTAATTTACAAATCATTGAACTTTTGTTTTAAACAAACGTTGCAAACTTGTTGATATTCATAAATTACTGTTGATGTCATTAAATTTTTTATTTTTGTCAGTATGCATTTTTAATTTTTTCAGAATAGCTTGATTTATTTTTGCATTATTGTCAGTATTGTTGCTTTTTTGTAAAATAAATTTATTGACCTTTATTTTTCTCACTTCGTTTAAAATGTCCTTAAACATTTGTCGTATTTTTTAAATTTAATTTTTTATTTTGCACACGCCATTATTTTATTATTCTACTCGTGCATCCATCACACTACTTACGAGAAGTGAGTCAGATTATTTTATTTTTATCAGGTGTTTGGCTATGCATATATGGAAAATATTTTTTAAAACAGTTTATTTATTTTATGTGTTGTTTTCTGCAATTTTTGTCAAATTTAATAAATTCTTTGTCTTTTGTAGTTTTCGACTGAGTATTAGGCTTCGGAGTTTGGTCAAACATTAATGTTTGACGAAATTTTGGGAGAACACCAAACATTAATGCATATATACCAGAGATGGGATAAAATCTTATTAATTTCATTGACATTACTTTATGTGGCAATAAATAAAATAATAATTTTGTTTTTGTTACTTTTTTGTAATGCGATAAAATTTTATAAATTTTTTCATTGCAATGAAAGGAATATTCTTATTTGTAATGTGAAAATATTCATTAATTAAAAAAAATACCTGAACTTCCAGATAAACATTAACGGCGGGTCTCATACTGCAGGTTTAAACTTAGGTTAATAGTTAACCAAAAAATTTGTTGTTGTTTTGTGTACATTTTTTTGACATATTATTTTGTTTTTAGTTAAGTTAAAGTTAAACCTACAGTATGAGACCCACCGTAAAAGGTCAACTAAATAAAAAAAAATATTACTTTACTAAAAGCGAAATACGTTTGATTCTCTCCATGACATAACAATACCCGGCAGACACATTTAAAAAGCACGTTCTATCGATTACAACAACAAAATGAAAAATATTCACATAAAAAGTAAACAAAAAAACCCTATAATGTCAAAAAAACTAAAATTCTTGCTAATGACTACCTGGAATTTGGAATTTGTTATGTCATGGATTCTATCTATTGTCGTGCCTTTATTGGCAAAGTTTTTAAAATTCATATGAAATCACTGTTGTCAACTTTTTTCCCAAAAAATATCGCTAATTCAAACTAAGAAATCGCTAGAAAATAGCTAAATTATACAAAACTTCAAAAATTTAGAGATAAATCCCTGAATTTCACTAACTTCTCAAATTATGTTGAAAATTTTCCAAAAAATATCTATATTTTCGAGCTTCTTAAATTTTTCTTAAAAAATTTGCAACAAATTGCTAAATTTTTCGAACTTTTCAACAATCCTAACAAGGAAATAAAAGCACATAAACGCTAAGAAAACAACAAGACTGACTTAAAAAATAATCGCTACTTTTCCCGCTAATACCCAGCAAAATCTTTTATTACCAAATAATTGGTTATATAATAGAAATTCATAGCTCCGCACAACTTATTTTTTGGCGTCTAAACTCATTATTTTTGTTTGGCGTGGTCGTTTTTATAAGTAGTCACGCTTACCCGCTCGCTTACGAAAAAATGAGAAGTAAGTAGTTATGAGATTCTGATTAATAAGTGGTTACAAACATGCTTACAAAAAGTTGAATTATAAGTGGTTATCCGACTGCTTACTTGATTCTTAAAAATAAGGAGTTACACAAATACTATTAGCTTCAGGAAATACATTCAGAGAAATTAAAGTTTTTGTTAGTGTGTAATTTTAGAACTCGTCATAAAAACTTTAACACCCCAGCTAAAAATCGACATATATGAATACATACAGGTTAAATGCACCCAATCAGAAAAATACAAACGGGAAAGCGGTGGCAAACACTTTAACAGGTGGTACAAGTACTGGCAAAAAGTGCTTTCCCATTCGCAAAATGATAACTTCATTAGACAAAAGGACCGGCCGTTCAAAAAGCGCCGGAAAAGCACTGGAGGAACAAAATTTTTGAACGTTGGCAAAACGCTGGCAAAACCAATAAATAGGTGGTCTGGAAATATATTTTCCAAAATAAAATTTAAAAAAAGTTCATATGTATTTTTTTTGGTACTGCCGTGATTTGAACCCAGGCCGTCAGATTGGCAGACGATTGCCCTACCCACTGAGCTAACGACACATATAATACTTGGTGGCTAAACACATAAATGAGTGATTACAGCTGGACAACTACTGGCTGTGCCAAAATGCTAGTACTGGCAAACAATTTTTTGTAACTAATATGCCAACGTTGGCTTTCCCACAAACAAAAAAATTGATTTTATAAAACACAAAAAAATTTTAAATTAAAAAAAATCAAAAAAAATTTTTTTGCTTGCAACCGGATTTGAACTCCGAACCTTCTGTCTACAAACCTTTTTTAGCGAAGCGTCAGCATTTTTATAAAATCATTGCTCTACCAGTGAATTGATTTTTGTACCACTGGTAGCATTGGATAGGTAGCACTGGACAACCACTGGTTGCAAACCTTGTTTTTTTATAAAACACCGAAATTTTTGTAAAACAAATACTGGAAAAACGCTTTTGGCAAACGCTGGCAAAGCGTCCCAAATGAGTGTTCTGCCAGTCATTTATTTTTAACACCGTGGTTACCCAGTGGTATGCCAGTGCTTGATTTTTTGTACCACTTGCGATTTCTGAGTGGGTATGTTCATGATCATGCATGTAGATATTACCTCAAATTTCGTTAATGCACATGTGTGGACATATATGATGCATGTATGGAGATTTATGTATCTATGTCTGGATATGAATGCATGTTTATGAGCATGCACGAACATACATTTAACCTGTATGTATTCATATATGTCGATTTTTAGCTGGGACAAAACATATTTACAAGTATTAAATATAAATGTATCGAATTTAACTTTGTAAAAAGTACTTATTTAAACTATTGTGAGTAAGTCATTATTTTATATTTAAAAGCAATGACTAAAATAAGCCGTTATTAGGAAGTCATTATTTTATATTACAAAATAATGAAAAAGGTAATGATATATCATTATTGGTAATGCAGACAGCAATGAGGTGTCATTACCAATATTTTGCTGGGTAGCTAAATCATATTTTATCCCGTTAAATGCGTTGAAATATCGCTAGATTTGACGGGCAAATAGCTGAATTGGCAAGAGTGTGTGAAATATTGTTGTTGAGAAGAACTATTGATGCATTTTATAGCTTAAATACAATTTTTTTTAAGTTATTGCAATTTTGAAATATTTCTCAATATTTCGCTAATTTTGGACGAAGCTCGTCTTCTGTTCGCTTTTAAAAAGTGAGTTTGGTCGGACATCAGTAAGTTCTATAGCGTAGCTGGGACTCAATGGAAATTAATTTTTTTGTATTTCCAATGAAAAAATTTTCAATTTTTTAATGATAAGTATTAAGTGTTGCCCACTATGTAATTGGCAACACTAATGCCTGTTAAACATTTATAACCAAATGCAAAAATCAGATTAACATGGAAAACGACAACAAATTTGATTTATAAGACTTGTAAAAACCAAAAAAATATTTATGCATTTGAGTATTAATATTTTCAATTTCAAAACAAAATTTTTGTTGTATTTTCTGTTGATTATTTATTTTTATTTAATGATGATAAATACGATTTGATTCACACTTATTTTAATAATTTTTTTCACACCACAAAGCGTGGCCACATAAAGAAATCCAAAATAAGAAATAACTATTTTTTCAAACTATAATTCAGTATTTACACATATGGAGGAAATATTAAGTACACTACCTTGCTATTTTTTGTGTTAATTTCTTTTTAATTGGACTTCAATTTATTTTGATTTTATTTAATCATTAAGAAGAACTTAAAAGGGTAAACTAAACCAATATTTCCATTGTATTTTTAGTTCGTGTTTGTTTTCCCAGGAGGTTCAATTACACTGCATGATACTCAAAAAATTAATAGAGATCTGACCATCATTTCTATATATTTCATACATGCTGATTACAATGGCGTACTTTATTTTTCGATCAATGGAGCAGATTTTTCGCTAAATGTCTTTAAAATTGGCGGTTGTCCATTCAGTTTTTTACATAAAAAATTTTTCAAATTCAATTAATATGAATTTTTTTGTGTTAAAATGTAAGCACAGGACCTGCGGCGAAATTTAAGATATAAATGCGATGTGCTAATCTTGATATTTAAACCACTACTTAGCGTTTTATGAAGGTTTTTATGGTTTTTTTTTGCTATTTTAGCGATTTTAGTCGCTGAATGTACAATCGACCTCAATAAAGGAAAATATTTCAATAAAAAAATGTATTCATCTACAGCGGCCTATACGTTAAAATCGCGACTTTTAAAAAATTTTATATGGCGGCATAGCTTTCCAAGATGTCCCCAAAGTCCAACTTTTAGTATAATATGGGGTCAAACTATTCTTGCAAAATTTCAAACGAAACAGTTTCCATTTGCAAAAGTTATGGCAATAAATACATTTTTTACTAAGGTTACTATCGTACTAAAGGCACTTTAGTATCTTAAAATGTCTTTAGTACGATACTAACTTCCCAGCTAAAAATCGAAATATATGCATCCATGCAGGTTAAATGTATGTTCATGCATGGCCATAAACATGCATTCATGACCACACATGGTTACATAAATCTCCATACATGAATCATATGACCATACGTGGGCATTAACGAAATTTGAGGTAATATCTACATGTATGATCACGCATGTTCATGCGTGCTTATGTATGTTCATGCATGTACACACATGTAGATATTACCTCAAATTTCGTTAATGCACACGTATGGTCATATATGAAACATGTATGGAGATTTATGTATCCATGTATGGGCATGAATCAGCATGCACGTACATACATTCAACCTTTGTGGATCTATATATGTCGATTTTTAGCTGGGCTTAGTAAAAAATGTATTTATTGCGATAACTTGCAATTAGAAACTGTTTCGCTTGAAATACATCAGCAGCGACAGATAACCGTATTGTCCCTTTTTAGGTAAATAACCCATGCTTACCTTTAAGTGTAATTTTAGCAGATATTGGCAATGTGATAAGCAGAGAAGAAATTGCTGTTTTTGCTTTTTATGCTTTTTATTGCTTGTTTTACTCATATTTGCTTCTTTTTGCTTTTTGTTGATTTTCCGTTTTTAAGCTTTAAAATGCTTTCTTAAGATTTTTGAGCTTTGAATTACTTTTATTAATACTTTTTGCCCAAAAATACTTTTTTTGCTCACAAAAAAATTTTTTTCTCTTAACTTTGATTTTTTTTAACTGCCCAAGTAAAAAAAATCATATGGAGCCATATGAAGTTATATTTAATTATATATAATCTTTTATGTAATTAGATATAATTATATCCGAAAAATGAGAACATCTTATTGTATCTTATTGTATCGAATTGTATACAATTGTATACAATTTGGTACAATTTGATACAATTTTATGCAATTCGATACAATTGTATCCGAATTTTGTCCTCATCCAATTACATCAAATTATATCTTTTTGTATAAAATTATATAAAATGTTATAAAAGTGGACATAGTTTGATACAATTATATCTAAATATTGACCTTATACTTTTGATCATATTATATAAGACCACATCTAACAATATACAAAAATTATTTTTTTAAATAAAAAAGATGCAATATCTGGAGATCAGACCTGGGGGATTTCAATTACAATTGCAAATAAATGTAATTGAAATTAAAAAAAAAAACACAATTACATTTCATGTAACTGTAATTGAAAATTTTCAATTACAAGTAATTGTAATTGAAAGTGATTTCAATTACAAATTTCAATTACATTTAGAATTAAAGTGTTTTTTGTTAAAAGTTTGTATAAAAAACTGACTGGGATAGGTTGGATAGGCGTGGATAAGTATAAAAAGAATACGTCATGTTGGGCTGACCCCTCACTTGTGCTGTTTGTCATTATTTCTTTTCCGAAAAAATGTAATTGTAATTGAATGTATAATTGTAAATTTTCAATTACAAATTACTTGTAATTGTGTAATTGCATGTGTTATTAATTTCCAAATATAATGATTAACCCAAAGGCCTGCTGGAGATCCTATAATTTCGATAAATCTTCCATTACTTTTATCCAGATTTACCATGACAGTGCATTAAACATGAACAAAATTTTCTTTATTTTTAGTAATTTTAAAATAACAAGACTGAAATGTTAAAGTTAATAGGATCATGTTATACAACCAAGATATAAGAAAAATAGTAAAAAAAATAGTAAAATATTACAAAATAGTAAAAATTACTAAAAATATATGATGCAAAAAATAAACTCACACACGAATCATGCACGGGTTATATATTCTTATTCACGCTCACGCACGAATCACTTGAGTATAGTAATTTTTACTCACGATCGCGTGTTATTCGCAGAGATGTTCGTGACTCACGAAAATTTCTAGTCACGCGCCAATCCCTAGTAATTACTAAATCTAAAACTAGTTCAAAATCATTGTTAACATAGAACCACGTATAATATAATACGGTTTTATATGGACCTTATATATTTTTATATAAAATCACTTTGAAATAATTGCTTATGTGGGATGATATATAATTATAGATGATTTTATAAAGAACGTTATATTGTTATATATTAAAGAAATCATGAAATATTGTAGATATGGAACGGTATTAAGTTATATATGGGTTCTTATTCGTCAATATATAATCATATCTAACACAAATTATGAAATATTTCTTATATGGCTCCACATATAGTTTTATATTTTTATGTATAGTGTCATACTAAATTATATATAAACGTATATGTAATTACATCTGTAATATGTTACTTTATGTATTTATATATAGCACATGCAATTATATGTAGGCCAGTATGTAATAATATAAAATCACGTATGTCTCCATATTAAAACCTTTGAGGAAAAAATATCTAACATATGACTATATAAAAGTATATCTGCTTGAATTTAAAAGCATATCTGGCCATATGTAACTATAAGTTACTATATGCAATTACATAAAATAATATATGATTATATCAAAACTTTTTTACTCGGGTGTTGTTTTTCCAAGTGGTTTTACTTTTGCTTTTTTCTTGCTTTTTTACAATATTTTTTTTGCTTTAAACACATCGGATTTTGCTTTTTTCTATCTTCTTTGGCGATAATTTTCCAAACTGCCTTTCCAAGAATATAGCGATCGATAGCCAGAAGAGATATCTTACTCCGACAAAAAATTAAGCTTTCGCAAGGTATCATCAAAATTGGTCTAGACTAGGCGTTGGAGAAAAATTATGTATTATTTTATGGAGCTACAAAAAAAAAAAACAAATTGCTTTAGAAATGACTTCTCTTGGAATGATCGACGCTCCAAAACTAAAGAATTTCATTGCCGCTCCACAAGAAAGACCGTTAAGTACCGAGGAGAACGCATGATAGTGGGGTTGTTGTCGAGATATGGTGTCGAACTAAGTTTCCTATTTTTTTTTATTCAGTAGAACTCTTATGGCTGCTTTTTCTGGCTCTTGTAGCCTTTTACAGAGCTTTTAGGAAAAGATCATGTCGCCAAATTCTTCCGAAATGTGTCCTGAAGACGATGTGTCATTTTTGTCGAAAATGAGTATACGAATCTTTAACGCTTCTTATATTTTTTATTTTAGCAAATTTTAGCAGCCATTTTAGCTGCCAAGGTGCTAGACAGCAAACATTTTCTACCGATCGGGTGTTTCGGTAATACATCAGGGTCTTTGGATATCATTTCTTAGTCTGGTAACCATCTTCCTCTCTTCGAAATAATAAGGCTTTATTTCGTTTCGTAGAATACATTTTTCTAAATATATTTTGTTCATACTAAATAGAAACACAAATAAAATCAGAAATCTTTGCAAAAAATCGTTTCTAAAACAGAAATGGCAATGTATTTTTTCTTTTTTTTTGATACCTATCTAAAGCACCTCCTGGCGAATCGAACACTACCCAGGTGGAAATTATGTGTGGTAACAAAAAAGAAGCACTGGCAAAGCGCAAGTAGACCGCGGTCTTACAAAAAGAAGTACTGGCAAAGCACTAAATTTGGACGCCTTCCCAACGCTTTAAAAGGGTTAATTCCCAGCACTTGTTTTCCTTTAACATTATTTTGTTTTTGAAAAAGAAACTCCAAAAGAGTGAATATTTAAATAATTTTTGACTCCACAATACAATAACTCCAAGAATCGTCTATTTTTAGAGTAATTTAAAATCCTTCAGTGATGAGGGCTCATAATTTGGTGGCAGGGAAAACACTTGATTTTTATGTTTCTATCTCAATACTTTGCAAAGCATTAAATAGATCGGTGTTATCATTTGGGTGTCAGGAAAGCACTTTAATTTTTTTATTTCAGCGTTGGCAAAGCATTTGATTTTTATGTTTATGGGTGCTTTCCCAGGGCTTGGTAAAGCATTGGCACCACCGTGGAACGGTGTTATCATTTGGGCGTTGGGAAAGCGCTGTTAACAAGCACTCATACCACCCATTTCGGTGCTTTGCCAGTGCTGGCCCCTTTCTAATTTTCTACCTGGGTATGTATAAACAGAAATAAGTTATTTTATATTCTGGGGTTGGTTTATATATCAGGAAGATGTAATGCTGATGAAATAAGAAGAATTGTAGAAATAAGACTAGAAGAGTTTTATTTGTCTTTGGAAAATAACATTGTGGATTCTCACTACACAGACTGAATTTGTACTGAAATAGTGTTTTTTTAACAAAAATTATTTATATAGGTGGTTTTCATTAACAATTTTGTTCAAAAATATTTCCCGGGATTCCCGGGAATCAAATTTTTTTATTCCCGTTTCCCGGGAAATAAAAAAGTCCGGGAAATCCCAAACCCTAGATGACAAGCAATAACTCCAGATCTATGCACGACAAAATAATTTTAACCTCAGTTTCGTGTTCCTAAGAGGACCCTGAAGTAAATCATGTAAGCCTCAAACACTTGGCATAATTATTTCTTAATTCAGGAGAATATGGTTTAATATCAAGGTGGGTTACCGTTATCCTTATAAATTGAATACCGTTACTCTTAACAGTACCTTTAAAACAAATTTCCGAATACCCTTTTTTTTGAACGATACAGTCATTTTTAAAGGAAGTTATCGGTATTTATTAATTTATATAAAAAATGTAAATTTTTTAACTTATTTATAAAACCTTCAGCTTTTTTTACGAAAAAATTTGTAGATAATAATTGTACTTATTAGAACCAAAGGCTATGTATTTCTCTCACCCTTTATTAACAGCTTGTGCCAACAAGCAGGAAACAGGAAAAAGACTTTTGAAGGAGAACTAAAGGTGAATTGACGGAATTTATCTTAAAATTATAATAAATATGACGATAACTAACAGTAGTAACAATAAAAATATAAATTTATCGCCCCGTATTCGTTTCGGTTGCCAACCATGTTCAAAATTCATTTTGCCCAATAACTAAAGTACTTAAAATTCTCGAAAATATTTTATACATCGATGAAAACCTTTTTCTGGATACCCAATTTGTCTGTGTTTTTTAAAATAGAATAAAAGAAAGTGCAAAAACAAAATTTTGTGAAGAACTGTGGCGAAACAAATATAACCATATTTTTGTTTTTCATTCTTTTTTTCTAACGTCAAAAAATGTCAACGGTCAATTGTCGCTGAATTTAATTTAATTGCGACGACTTG
Organism: Leucophora obtusa; assembly: GCA_949987735.1. Taxonomy (NCBI): domain Eukaryota; kingdom Metazoa; phylum Arthropoda; class Insecta; order Diptera; family Anthomyiidae; genus Leucophora; species Leucophora obtusa. Next base: position 32,124,244 of record OX465296.1, on the reverse strand, counting down.
TTATCGTCGGTCAACAATCGACCCAGTTGTGATTAATTTTTTATTTTTTTTTTAATTTTGAGTAGCACATATATTTTTGCCATGGTTTTAAATTCTAAACTAAGATTATCTTCAGTGGAATTTTATGAAAAAGCTTCATAATTTTAAGCCATTAACCGCTAAATGAAATCTGGCAGAGAGAATTCAATAAAAATATATTTATACAAGAGACAAAGACGCCTAATAGGAAAGAGTGAAATTAGAATTGAAAATTTTTTTTAGATATCTTTGGAAATAAGGAAATAGCGAAAAGAGAAAAACAGCGCCGCCGCACGTACCTTTTATAAAATCGGTATTGCAAAAATTGATTCAATATATTTAATTAGTGCCGGAATAAATAATACACACTACTAAAAAATTTCATAACACTTTTATTAAATATTTCAACAATTAAAATTTTCGGGCATGTTTCATAAATTTTTTTTCTCAATGTCATTTGGATTCCTTTAAAATTTAAGTAAATTACGAGTGTACATTAGTCATTTTATCGGAAAAAGTTGAAATCAAATCAAATAAAATTTTAGAACACACTGTAATAAGGACTTAATATTAAGATTATATTTTATACCTTAATTTTTGTTAGTAGAGGTTTTTGAAAGCAAAAACTCTGTGAAGTATTTGTGAGGAGAATATCCTGATGAAGAAAAATAGCAGTTTTTGAAAAAAGTACTTATTATGTTAATTCATAATAAGGAAATTGGCCTCGAACTGAATTAATAAATTTCTAATTAATTAATTTTTTTTATTTTAAGCAAATTTTATTGCTTGTTTTGTTACTTTTACTAGAAATTTGTAACCGATTATGGCCTATAGGCTAGGTTATTGTAATAAATAAAGAAATTAAATTAAATTTCAATTTCACTGCGATTTGAAATCACTTCGAAATGCAGAACACAGCCGTTTTCTTTATAAAAAATTTTGCAAAGATCTCCTATTTTTGAATTACTGTAAAATAAGGTTAATTTAAACCGGAAAAAAAACTTTAGATCACAAAAAACTGTGGTGTTTTTAATTTTAAATTTATTTGGCTGTCAGAAAATCATTTTCTTGTGATATAGGATATAGGATCTATACATATGAGTACGGCGGGGGTAAATGGGTTAATGAGACTTTTTCATAAAATTTTATGAAAAACTGCATTGTTTAATGAAAAGTTTCAATTAACGAATTCCAGCTAAACCATTAATGTATAAATTAATTAGTAACAGATAATTCTTTCAGTGTATATAGATTTCAACTAATTTTAACTTGGCAACCCTATTGATATTAGAACACATAAACAGCTGTCATAATTTGTAAAGAGAACGAGAGATAAGAAATAAAAATTCTAACGAGTAAATTGATAAAACATTTTAAATTCAAAATTAAATAAAACTGAAACAAACTGATATGTATTAAATATATTCCTTTTAAAGAAACAAAATAAAATTCTTTTAATTTGATTGGTTTTAATTTGTTTTAAACTTGTTTGTACAAAACCACGTAATAAAGCGATAACATCCTGGTTGAAAAACAACAATACACAAAAAAATAAAAAAAAAACCCCACGAACAACTTATTTGTGGTATGTTGGTGGATTTTTCGTCAAGTATTTTGTATTATATTAATTTTTCTTTTATTTCATACATTCGTCGTTTATACAAAAACAAAAAATATAAACGTCAATGTACATGTAGGTACATATCAAAGAGTATGTACATACGTAGCATTTGTATTATTTTTATTTTTTATATTTTATATTTTTGAATTTGGTGGAGAGAGAAGATAGACTCACTAAGTAAAGCAGTTCAATTAGTGGTGGTAGTGGTGCCAGAGTGGTTTCTGCTGCTTAAGGTGACAATGGTGTGAACTAAATATAATAAAATACATATATATAATCCATAATTTAATAAGCGATTAACCTAATAATATTGATTCGATAATTTGATTGATAGAGACAATAAATTTATAAAATACATTAAGTGATTAAATAGAAATTTTTATATTAAACTTAAAACTAAAACAATACGTGAAAAAATTCCCTTAATTAGTTGAAAAATGTCAAAAGTGAAATAGAAAAAAATTGACAGCAGTACAAAAAAAAAAACGATTAAAATTTTTCTTTGTAAAACTAACGAACAATGGTAATTTCAACGAGTTGAAAACGCGAGTGATCTTTTTTTTTTAATAAAAAACAGCTGAGTGTAAACTCGTTACTTTAAATAAAACTAATTATAATAGAGAACTTAAAAGAGAGTGTATAAACATTCCTTAACATTAATGAGAGTTATTTTAAAGAAAGAGTAACACAGATAAATTTATGATAACGAACTTAACGTGTTTGCAAAGAAAAAACGAAGAACGACACGAATTGGGAAATTAATTTTAAAAAATGTGAATAATCACAAGTGTTGCAAAATAATATTAATATATATTTTTTTCATAACCATAGTTTTACAAAAATTTACACACGTCAGAGATAAAGCAGATCTAAAAGCAAAATTATTCTGGAATTTTACAAGTCAACAACATCTACAAGCAACAACAATTCATCAGTTTTATTTTTACACAAGAAAAGTTACTAAATAAAACACGTCCAATAATTTTTAACATAAACATCAAACAAAAACTAAAGGCAGAGCATAATTATAGTAGAATAAATAAAAAACAACGAGTTTCAATTTCATCAAAAATACAACAACTAACGTCAAAGTTCAGCAACATCAACAACATCGTATAGTAACAGAAATTGTAAAATTTATTCATATAAAAGTAAGCAAAAATATGAAAAACAAATTTTATCTCTCGATTAGAAAAGAATAATTAACCATTTACAATAAATAAATAAATAAGATTGTTGGCTCCAAAACGTTAAGCCCATAATAATTGAAAAATGTACAAAAATAATATTGGAAAATAAGGGGGGTTTTCATATAAACTCGTATTTTACTCGTAAACAGTGTAAACCTGGTATATTTATGAGTTTAATGTCAAATTCCATACATAAAAAATATGGTTTGTGTTTATACAAGGTTCACAAGGAATTTACTAGTTTATATAAAACCCTTAATATATTTAAGAAATCATTAAAATATTAGTGGCATTCATCTAACTGGATTTATGCCTTCGTAAACCGTGTATTTTTGTAATCGCGTATATTTATAACTTTACCTGTTTATTTGAATGAACGCACCTTTTAAAACTATTCACATCTTAATTTTGCAAACACAGAATTTTTTAAATTTGTATTTAAAAATAAATAAAACGGAAAATTAAAAACAACACACAAAACAATTCAAAATAATTTTATTTTTGACCATATTCAAATGTGTGTATAAATATGAAAAAGTTTACACATAAATGTAAGCGTATTTTTACGAGGGCTCGTAAACTAGTTTTGACATTAATCGTCATACATATACACAGTATACGAGGCGTAAATACTTTAAATGAATACCTTATTATAAAACGAAAAAATATATTAAGGGACTCACGATGGGTATTGCAAACGATGCAAACGTTGCAAATGATTGCAAAAAAACAACGATTGCATCAACACAACAACAAAATGTATGTATTTGCAATTTGCTTTATTTTTCTTCATTTGCAAAAAAAAAACCTTTAGCAAAAATCACTTTGCATATAAGCTAAGTTGCAAATAAAACAAAACATCTGTTTTTAACATATCAGTCGCCATATTATGATTTATAAAATAAGATATTAAATAAAATTGTTTGTAATTTTTTATTAACATAAATTTTTTTTTATTTATTATTATTTTTATGATTCACAAATTTTCTCAAAAAATACGATTAATTTTTACTTTTGACGTAAACAAAATCACTGTTGCCAATTTAGCTATTTTCTCGTAAAATCTAGTGATATTTTACCATTTTCAGCTATTTTCTAGTGATTTTTTAGTTTGATTTAGCGATATTTTTAGGAAAAAAGTTAGCAGCAGTGAACAAAATAGCTCATAAAGCAAATATGCAATTGATCTTAAAAAAGACGCTCACGATATGTTACAATTTGTATAGCAAATTAGCAAATTGCAAATATGCACATGTACCATCGTGAATACCCTTATTGTATATATTTTTATGTGTAAATTCATAAATGCTTTATAAAGTTATAGGAGGCTTATGAAACAAATTTTGTATGGAATATTTGTTTTGTAAGCCTCCTATAACTTTATAAAGCATTTGTGAATTTACACATTAAAGTTTTGTACCTAAAGTTATTTGATTGATAGTACAATTAATATTCAAAAGTTAGTAACAAGGTTCCTAACTTGATCATTAAAGTTGCAATTCATAATGTCGGCAATTCTATTTCTATTATTTCATTCTCGGAAAATATTTTTCTGAATGCCGATTGTGACTCTGTTGTGCTGTTAATCTGTAGAGTAATATAAAATGTCATATTTTATCAATATTTTTCAAGTTTGGTTACCGTTATCGTTATAATACCGTTATCGTTATAATACCGTTATCGTTATAATACCGTTATCGTTATAATAACGTTATCGTTATAATACCTTTATCGTTATAATACTGTTATCGCTAAAATACCGTATCAAATTGAATACCGTTACCGTTACCTTTAAAAATTTTTCCCAATACCGTTAGCGTTATCGATACCGAATTTTTACGTACTACAGTGTTTTTGTTTCTTTTTTCACTCTTGCCAACTGAAAACACGCTTTGTTAAAAAAACACTATAATAGTAAAATAGAAACCTATCCAAACAAGCATAATTTTCTAAAATGTCAAAATAGTGTAAACGACAAAGATTATAAGAAGGATTATATATACATACATATATTCCAGAAGATTAGAAGTGCAATATAAAAACGTCGTAAGTCATACAAATACTTTGTGTATTCCCGGTTATAAATAATATTTGAATCAGATGTAATTAAATACTGACATTGGTTCTGTATAATTGGATCAAATCAAATAAAATTATATATAATCAGATGTAAAAATATAGACTTTGATCAGAGATTTGGTCTCATCTAATTATATCCAATTAATCTAATTATATGGATATAGCTATAATTGGATATTGTCAAATATATAAGCAATATTAAATATCAGTTACAACATCGGTCGTTTTCAATAAATTAAAATATGGCAAAAAGAGGCACATGCCATTTCCTATCGAAATAAGAATTTTTAGAAAGCTTTTACAAAATAAAACGTTACGGAAATAATAAAAAAAAAACAGATCTGATTACTTTGAAGCAACATGAATTGCATTTTTTTTTTATTAAAATTATATAGTTTTAAAAAGAAAATTGCTTATCTTGATTTTAATTTTTCAATAAAATAGCATTTGGCATTGTTGCAAATATAAACGTTACAAAAGCGAAATGAGGTCCATTTTTCAGCTTTATTGGGATTTAAATCAGAGGTCGGCAACACCTATGCCCATGGGCGCTCTCTCACACCTACATAAGCTCACACATAGAACAAAAAAATAATCAGTCGCATACAAGATTTCAATCACAAATTATACCAGATATGAATCAGCTGATTTGTGCAATATGGCCGACAGAAAATGAGCAAAACAAAACGCAAAAATTTAAGAAAAACAAAAGATAAAGCACATTAATATAAAAAGAGACAGATATATACAAAAAATGCGCAATACAAAATGTATGGAGATTTTATATTGTTATCTCCCTCTTGACTTGACTTTCATGTAGACAAAACCATACGGTTCGAGAATACTTTTTTGACATCTGTCATTGGTTTCACATCTTGTATTAATCTGTGATTTCAATGAAGTAGGTTGTCACATCGCTTGTTTGCCAGATTTTTTACACTCTGCATAATGTTTATTGATACATTTTTTTGGTAATTTATTTCTAAGTTTTTTTGTTTTTATTTTTTTTGCGTTTTGTTTTTCGATATTTGTTTTTGTAGTTGTTGTTTGCTTTTAAATTTTTATTTTATATTCCCGTTATAAACATTTAAAATTTTCGAATTATTGAGAGTGAGAGGCTGCAACTCACTCATACAAGCACAAAATAAGGTTGTATATTTTTGCCGATCCCTGATTTAAATGCAATTTTATGCAGTACACACAAAAAAAAAACAATTGTAGCCAATTTTTATAATTTATGCAAAAACTTGAAAAAATTTACAAAGTTTTTAGCTGAAAAAGTTACGTTTAATTACTAAAACCAAAAAGTATTGAGCTAATTTTGGGTAAATAGAAGAAATTCAAACGTTTTTAAATTCAAAAACTTTTTTTTTTGTTTTATTTTACAAAATTTACCGTTGTTTTTATATTTGACTGTAAATGTAAACATAAAAATTTTCTTAGCAATACATTTCTATAGAAAATACGATTCCGAAAATATTTCAATAATAAATCAAAGAAAAATAACGTTAAACTATTATTTACACAGGGGAATCCCGTTTAATAATCTATATAAAAAATATCAAACTGCTCATTAACACAAGAAAACAATATTCAATTCTCTTTCAGTAATCATTGTGTTTACAAAAAATGGAATGAAATTGAAGGTTTTTTTGTTCGTCTTATTTGTCTGTAGTCTATAAAAATAATACACAATTATACTACGTCTTTCTCGGTATTTATTTTATTACTTATTTTGTTTTCATTGTTTTCTGTTATATTAAAAAAAATATTGAAAAGAGCTCTGAGCTTTATAAAAAAATAAGAAAACACGCACATACAAACCTTTTATATTATGAAAACAAACCAACAAACTACGTCTACGACGAAATGTATACTAAGTTTATCAATGTTACCAACTCTCGAAAATTATCTTAAAGATATGTGCAAAACAAAAATGTATCTATTAATCCCGCATAACAAGTAAATACACTTATTAAAGGTAGAATAGGATCAGATAGTTTAGTTTAATTAGTTTAATTGTTCAGTTAATCTCAAAATAAAATTAACCCAAGTTTAACTGAGCGTGATGTTTTTCATATATGTATTTAGTTAGAATATTGTTCTACCTCAAGTCCGAATTCCAATATGATATTGTCATATTAGATTTTATTTGTTGTTTCTACCTAGCGAAATTGTCGGATGCAAAGAACCGGTTGTAGAACAAATTTGTACTTGCATGCTACCTGTTCTAATTTATGTTCTATCATCGGTGATTTTTGTTTGAGTTTGTCCCAAAAGCAACAGGTTCTTCTCCAAACTAGAATGGTTGCTTTGGAACAGTTATAGAACTGGTACTAGAACAGTGAAACCTTCCAATTTGACTTCCAGGAATCAGTTCTAGAACCTGTTCCACGGAACCGGTGGTACAAACACCTGTTCTAGAACAGATTCAGAGGTAACCAGTTCAAAAAAATTTTGCTGAGTAGTTTAAGAAATGTCAAATTACTTGATGTAGCCACATTGATTGTGTCAAACAAATTGGAATTGCCATAAAATGGTGGTAGCATTCTATCTTTTATCTGTCACAACGTTGCAATGTGGCATCGCTTAAACAAATTATTTTTTTTGACATTTTGTCATTTTTGTATGCAAAATTGGCAGATAAATCAATTTAGACACTAGATACTAGACCACTAGATTTGATACCAAGATTGGGTCTCCCTATGATATCATGCATTATACTCGTACATAGAAAGAGTAAAGAGTAAAACGACCCCAGCAAAAAACAAGAAAGTATAGATAATATACTAAAACAGGCACCAAAACCACGGAAAAGCCTTTGGGCGAAACAATATTTTTGAATTTTAACAAAAAACGGGAAAGTTAGGAAAATCTAAAAGCGGCAAAATAATCCTTAATCGATTTGTTTCAATAATATAACTCAATTTTTTAATCGGTTTTTAATCCGGCACACTACACATATATATTTCAATTGTGTTTGTACTTTGACTAAAACATTTGGAATTTCTTGTCATTTTATTTTAACATTAGAGTGTTTTACAGCTTAGAAAAAATATCTGTAGTGATACATTCTTACTGCAAATTATACAATGAAAATAAAAAGTCTCTTAACTAAAATAAACTGCCCGGCTAAAAATCAACGTATGTAGATATTAGCCGTTTTTTCTAATCACTTGGATTTAATAAATCCAAAAAGTATTTCTAAAAGTGCTCAACAGATGGGGTTAGATTTTTCCTATTTTAAAAAAATTTTCTGTCCGACACTTCTTTCACCCTAATTTTTAATACCGAATTCGATGATGAAGGATTCTACTTTAACTTTTAATTCATAATTATATTTTACATAAAACAGCGATAAACAGTCTGCCTTTTCAGTTTTATCACTTCAATTTATATTTTTACATAATTGAAAAATTCCATTGCAATAATTAATATTCACTAATTGGATTTAATTAAATTACTTACTGTAGAGTGAAAAATTGCCATTTCTATTTGAGCTATTTCTCCATGTCCAAGGTGAAAAATATGTATTTGGTGAGGTGTAGTTTTTTTTCTAAACATATTTCATAAAAAAAATTTAAGAAAAACCTTTTGTTAGTTTTTCAATTTTTTTGTTTCTCTTTTAATTTTCATTCGTATTTTTTCTGGCATTAAATTAATAGGCTGTTTCATATATTTGTGCTTTTATTGTGGATTTATTAAATCCAGCTTTTTTTTTTGGATTTAATAAATCCATTTTTTGTATGAAAAATTCTAAATCCAGGTGATTAAAAAACACGCTAATTATCTCAATTTTCGCTAATTCACATGTATGGAGATTTATATATCCAGGTAGAAAAATACAAACGGCAAAACGTTGGCAAATCACTGTATATGGTGGTACAAGCGCTGGCAGAGCGTCCGTTTTTCGAAAATTGAAGTACTGGGTCAACCTTGAAATGATAACGTCGATCTTCGGTTGGCCGTTTATCTTTATGAACGTTGGCAAAGCATTGGTAACAATGGTAAAATAAGTGCTCTGCCAACGTTCTGAAAAGTACTATTACAATGGACTAAAAAGTGAAATAACATGAAATGGAAAAACAAAACATAAAAAAATAAATTTACATTCTGAGTATTTTTTGTAATATTAAACGATTTTCAATTGAAATTGATAAAATTTTAAGATTTTTCTTAGAAAATTCATTAAAATATTGGAAATTAGGATAATTTGAAAATAATCAACATTAATTAACAGTTTTTATATGAAATAAATAACAATTTAACTGAAATTATTGTTTTTACTTTAAATTGAGAATATTAGGATTGAAAACGATATTTTTACAAAAAAGTTTTTCAAAAAAAAAGTAATCTTAAAAAATAAATCCTTTTTCTGCGTATAAAGCCTGGATATAAAAAATATAAAAAAATAAGTGTTTTGAGCACATTGATTTTTTGTATTAAAATACTGATAATTTCAGTAATTAAAAGGGAATTAGTAATAAGATTAATAAAAATAAATTATAAGTTAACACTATTAAAAGAGCACAGTCGTAAATTTTGTGAAACAAGTACTGGCAAAGTCCTTTTAGCAAACGTTGGCAATTCGTTTTAAGCCGATGTTTCACCAGTGATATTTTTTATATACGGTTGTAAATTTTGTAAAACAGGCACTGGCAAAGCCCTTTTACCTAACGTTGGCAAATCGTTTTCAACCGATGTTTTGCCCGTGGTTTTTGTTTTCATAAACAGTGGTAAACTTTATAAAACAAGTATTGGGAAAGCACTCTTTCCAAAGGTTGGCAAAGCGTTCTAAATAAGTGCTTTTGCAATGCTTTTTTTTGTACCATTGTAAACCAACGCTTTGCCAGTGCTTTGTTTTTTGTACCGTCGGCAATTTCTACCTGGGCATATATGTAGATTTTTAGCCGGGTGAGTAATCAATATTTTGCTCCAAAAAAATTATAGATAAGTAAAAAATTTACGCAAATAAATAAATAAATGTTCACCTAACTTGATAATGTGACTTTGAAACTGGATGCTAACTTTCCAGCAGTAGTGAAAATTCACAATAGTGGCCATAGACGCCAATATCAAACTGTCCAAAGAACTAAAAATTACACTTATCACAGCCTGCACCATAATACAATATTAACCCCCTATTTTTATAAAGCGAACGGAATAATTCCGCCTGAGGAATGTGTGTATATTGTTATTGTAACAAAAACAAAATACACGCATTTCTCTGGGGGAATATTTGCTTTCTCTTTATAAAAACAGGGGGTAAAGAAAGTTTAAAATCTTTGGGATCCATATATTAAGGAGTGAGATCATAAAAATTTTAACACACATAAAGTTAAATAAAAAACAAACCACTGAATTTTAAGACTTCAAACCAAATTTTTATTAAATGAAATTTAATACAAAATCAAACAAAAAACCGCATGGAATTCTAACCACTACGAACAAAGTTATCAACTTTTTCCGGAAACCCTCCCATTAAGGCTTTTATGGTAGTTTCTGTCACCTTTTTAGATCAGGTGTTCCATCTACGTTTGAAATCTTGCATGTCTTGGGAGATCCTTTTTGTGCCCTTAAATTCTCTTTTAACAAGAGCCCAAAATCTCTCCTGTGGCCTGAGCTCCGGGCAGTTAGGTGGATTTGTCTCTCTTGGTACAAAAACCACATTATTACCATTATACCACTCCAGCGCATTCTTGCTGTAGTGACAAGATGCTAAATCGGGCCAAAAGTAAGTGGATACATTGTGCTGACTCAAAAATGGAAGAAGTCTCTTCTGCAAACACTCCTTGATATAAATTTCGCTGTTTATAGAGCCAGATGTCACAAATGACTGGCTTCTTTGGCCGCAGCTGCATACTAGGAATTTTTAGGGAATTTCGTTTGCTTTTTCGACCTAAATTTTTCCGCAACAAATCCTCGAACTTTGGAAACATAAAATTCTTGAAATTAAAATTCTGCGAAAAATCAGCAAGGACATAAGTTTCGTCGTCCATTACACAACAGTTGTATTTTTGTATAAAATTTTATTTCTGGTTTTGGCCTCCAAATTTTCAAAAGCGTTTCTATCGGGAACTTTTTGAACTTTGTAGGACTTTAGTCCTGCCTTACGTTTCACTTTACGTACAAAAAAGTCCGATCATTGGGCTAATCGAGCTGTTTTTCTGCCAGATGTGTTATTAGCTCTCTTAAGGATGCTTTTAACTTTATATGCCTTACCGATGTTACAATAACCAGTCGTTGTTCCTGCTCCCGGCTTCCTTTCAGTTGTTAGGTGTTCCAGATACATTTTTACCACTTTAGTCTCTTTGGCAATTTTTTTGTATGTCCATGTTTGGTTTTGTTGAAAATATTTAATTATTTTTGAACGCACTTTTCTTTCATCGTTCATCGTGTAAAAAATTGCAAATTAAAACTCATGATGTAAATTAATTTATTAACCGACATATTTTTAAAATGTAAATTGTCGAAAAAAAAATATGAGAAACTTTAAACCAAAGTTATAGGCAAAAATGTGTGTTAACATTTTTATGATCTCACTCCTTATTAAACAACAAAAATTTTAAAAATGGATTCAAATTTTGTTATTCTTTTAAATTTTATTGGAGTGGGCTCAATTTAACTTCGCTGCAGATTTGGATTTTTTTTCTTAGATTTATAAAAACAAAAGTAAACGATTAACAAAGTTATGTTTTTCTAATTTTACCTGTTCTTGTTTTTTTGTTTGAATTCAAAAATATTGTTTATCCCAGTGGAATTTCGTTTATTGTACAACTTTCAAAAGCCTGTACGTACATATATTTCATTAAAGTATTTTGTATTTTTACAAGTATGGTTTTACCAAGGGGTATGTTAAGGATCAGTTTTTCAAATGTCATTTCAACTTGGTTTAGTTAAACTGAAAACGAATTTTGTGAGCCATTTAAAAGTTTATTAAACAAAACGAGTAAAAAGGTTAAAGTCGGGCATGCCGACTATACAATACCCTACACCAGTCTGGGTAAAAGCCAACTAATGTTTGGATCCGAAATTCGAATGGGTTAAAAGGGGCTTGTGTCAAAATTTTCTATAATGTGAGTCAGCGCACCAAATTTGATTAAAATATCTTAATATTTGCGATCTGCAGTTTGTAACAAAGCCAATTTGGGGGGAACCTTATATGGGCACTAGGTCTAAACATGGACAGATGTTCACCAAAATCAATAGGCTTCGTCCTTGGGCCAACATAGGTCTCTGTATCAAATTTCATCAAAATATCTTAATATTTGCGAACTGCAGCGTATAAACAATATAATTTTGGGGGGTCCCTTATATGGGCACTAGGTCGTAACATGGGCCGCTGTTAACCAAAATCAATAGGCTTCGTCCTTGGGCTGATATAGGTCGGTGTACCAAATTTCATCAAAATATCTTAATATTTGCGATCTGCAGCGTATAAACAATATAATTTTGGGGGGACCATTATATGGGCACTAGGTCTAAACATGGACCGATGTTCACCAAAATCAATAGGCTTCGTCCTTGGGCCAACATAGGTCTGTGTATCAAATTTCATCAAAATATCTTAATATTTTCGACCTGCAGCGTATAAACAATATAATTTTGGTAGGACCCTTATATGGGCACTAGGTCTAAACATGGGCCAACTTAGCTCTGTGTACCAAATTTCATCAAAATATCTTAATATTTGCGACCTGCAGCGTATAAACAATATAATTTTGGGGGGACCATTATATGGGCAATAGGTCTAAACATGGACCGAATCAATAGGCGTCGTCCTTGGGCCGACATAAGTCGGGTTACCAAGTTTCAACAAAATATCTTAATATTTGCGACCTGTAGAGTGCGCACAAGAATGCATGGACAGACAGACAGACGGACGGACCTCGTTAAATCGAATTTAAAAAAAATTCTGAGCCGATCGGTATACTATAAGGTGGGTCTAGGACCAATATTTTTTGGTGTTACAAACATCAGCACAAACTTATAATACCCTGACCACGTAGTGGTGTAGGGTATAATTATCGTACACTTTCCGTTTAAATCCATTAAACATGTTTTTGGTTTTAGATCTACGTGAATGGGGAATAATTGACAATAACTAAGTGTGTGTAAGCTAGGCATATATAAGGTTTTCTTTTACCTGTGTATGCGTTTTAAGATAAGGATTATTTGGAAAATCCGAATGATCTTTGCTTTTTCACCCACTGATAATTATGGATATTCCATGTATAATAAACACATGGATTATAATGTCAACAGGACATATACAGGTAGTTTAGTTGTAAGTTTAGTTTTAAGGATTTTTGTTTTTAGTTATTAAGCATTATTTTTAAATAAAGAATTTCAGTGTCTTACAAACATTCGACATTAAAAGACGAAATTGTTTTGTTTTTTTTGAATTTGAATGTTAATAAAAATAAAATTAATTGTGAATATAAAAATAACAATCAAAATTTAGTGATAAACGTAACATCAAAATAAGAAATAACGACAGAGAAGAAATCTAAACTGAAGAAGGCAGTATCGAAATTGTAGTGAAAATTTCGTTTTTGTTATTCTCTTCTTGAGTTAGAGAAAGAGATAGCAATATTTCTTTAGTATTTAAATAAATTGTAAAGAATGGGTGACTTCTTAGACTCTGAAGCTGAAGAATCTGAGGAGGAGGAGCTTGAAGTTCGTGAAAAAAAGAAGTTAAAGAAATTAAAAGCAATGGTAGACAGCAGTGAAGAAGAAGAAGATGACGACGAAAGATTGCGCGAAGAACTCAAAGATTTAATAGATGATAATCCCATTGAAGAAGAAAGTAGCGATGGGGAAGATTCTGATGTGTCAAACTCATCTAAAAAAAGAAAAAAACACGAAGATGATGATTTAGACGATCGATTAGAGGACGATGATTATGATTTGATAGAAGAAAATTTAGGAGTAAAAGTTGAAAGAAGGAAGCGATTTAAACGTTTGCGAAGGATTCAGGATGAAGAAAGTGATGGAGAAGTTGACAACGTTGATGAAGGCTTGGCCAGAGAAGCTATCGCTGAACAATTATTTGATGATGATGAGAATGCTGAAAGGCGTTCTGAGCATAGTCATAGGGAACCGGAAAATTTCGAAGAAGAAGAAGAAGATTCAGATTCAGATGCAGACGATTTTATTGTGGATGATGAAGGGCGTCCAATAGCGGAAAAGAAAAAGAAAATAAGACCAATTTTTACTGATGCACATCTTCAAGAAGGCCAAGATATTTTTGGAGTAGATTTTGATTATGATGACTTTTCTAAATATGAAGAAGGTGAATATGAAGATGACTCAGAGGGAGAAGAATTCGATGAAGAAACCGGAGAAGATGATCGCGGAAGAGTTAAAAAGAAATCAATAAAGAAACTACCGAAGAAAACTATTTTTGATTTATATGAACCTAGCGAATTGAAGCGTGGTTATTTCACGGATCTTGATAATGAAATTAGGAAGACTGATATTCCAGAACGTATGCAACTTAGACAAATTCCTGTGACACCCGTTCCAGAAGGATCGCCTGAATTAGAAAAAGAAGCAGAGTGGATATATAAACAAGCTTTTTGCAAACGTTCAGTATCTCAAAATGATCCAAATGAAGTAAATCCTGAAAAACATAAAAAACCTTTCAGCGCAGTGGGGAAAACTAAGCAAGCATTAGAATTTATTAGAAACCAACAACTCGAAATTCCTTTTATATCATTTTATCGTAAAGAGTATGTGAAACCTGAGTTAAACACAGACGACTTGTGGAAAATATACTACTATGACGAACGCTGGTGCCAATTGCTTAGTAGAAAAAACAAACTTTTAATTCTTTTTGAAAAAATGCGCAAGTATCAACTATCTGAAATAATGAAAAAAAATGATACAGACCTTCCAGAAGATATTAGCTTGATTAAAGATGATGACTTAGAACGTTTGCGTGATGTTCAATATATGGAGGAATTAAAGGATGTCCATATGCAATTTCTTTTATATTATTCGCATGAAATACCAAAGATGCAGGAAGAAGAAAGGAGAAAAGAAAGAGAGTTGAAAAGGCAACAAAGAAGAGAGAGAAGAGAGCGAAGATGTCAAAATGTGGAAAATAACGATGAACAACAATCTACTGAATATAATTCTGACGAAGACAGTACAGATGAGATTGATATACAAGAGGAACACTTAAAGCAAGCTAAATATTCTGGTCCATATGCTATGTGCCGTAAAGCTGGTATTTGTGGTTTTGCAAAACACTTTGGCTTATATCCAGAGCAGTTTGCTGAATGTGTTCGCGATAGTTATCAACGACATGAAGTCGACCAACAAGTAATAAGTCCATCAGATCTAGCTAAACAGTATTTGTGCCCAAAATTTATGACAGTAGATGAAATAATACACGCTGCTAAGTTTGTAGTTGCAAGACAGTTATCCAGGGAGCCTTTATTGAGAAAAACGATTCGAGAAGTGTACTTTGAAAGAGCAAAACTAAATGTGCGCCCAACCAAACAGGGTATGAAAGAAATAGATGAAAATCATGCGTGCTATCCAATGAAGTATTTGTCCAATAAACCGATAAGAGAACTTGTGGGCGATCAGTTTCTTCGTCTTGTTATAGCTGAAGAGGATAATCTCATCGTGATTAGTATTGCTGATGAAATAGAAGGGAATACTTCTAGTTCTTATATTGATGAGGCAAAACAACTTTACCAACGCGACGAGTTCTCTAAAGTTGTACAGGAATGGAATTCTCTTCGTGCTGAGTGCGTGGAGCTTGCACTAAAGAAAATTATTATACCTGACCTGAAAAAAGAATTGAAAATCATTGTCTTATCAGAGGCAAAAGAATTTGTCCTTAAATCTTGTTGTAGGAAATTGGCGAATTGGTTAAGAGTAGCACCGTATAAACCAGATTTTTCTGCTGAATTTACTTTTGACGATTGGGGTTCTGTAAAGGGAATTCGTGTACTTGGTATTGCGTATGTGCCCGATTATTCGCAGGCAGCTTTTTGTGCTCTTACAAGCCCAGAAGGAGATGTTAGTGATTATCTGCGATTACCCCATATTATTAAACGAAAAAATGCTTATCGACCAGAGGAGAAATCATTAAAATTGTCTGACCTTCGAAATTTAAAAGAATTTATTCGAAATAAAAAACCACACGTAGTTGCCATTGGTGGTGAATCTAGAGAAGCACAAATGATTAAAAGTGACATACAGGAAATTATTAAGGAACTCGTAGAAGAAGAACCATTTCCAAATATTGCAGTTGAAATCATTGATAACGAGCTGGCAAAAATCTATGCAAATTCACAAAAAGGAGCAAACGACTTTAAGGAATATCCAACATTGTTGAAGCAGGCAGTATCCCTAGCAAGAAAAATGCAAGATCCTCTCTTGGAGTTTTCACAGATGTGTGGTGCCGATGAAGAAATTTTGTGCTTGCGTTATCATTCCTTACAAGACCGATTGGCAAAAGAAGAGTTATTAGAACGTCTATACATTGAATTTATAAATCAAACGAATGAAGTGGGCGTAGACATAAATATGGCAGTACAGAATTCATACACATTAAATTTAGTTCAGTTTGTTTGTGGTTTAGGTCCAAGAAAGGGTGCGGCTTTGATAAAAATATTCAAGCAGTCTAATCAACGATTGGAAAATAGAACCCAACTGGTTACTTTATGCCATTTGGGACCCAAAGTATTCATAAATTGTTCCGGGTTTATTAAAATTGATACGAGTTCACTTGGTGATAGCACAGAAGGCTATGTAGAGGTACTTGATGGATCTCGAGTTCATCCAGAAACTTATGAATGGGCTCGAAAAATGGCTATAGATGCAATGGAATACGATGATGAGGAAACGAATCCTGCTGGAGCTCTCGAAGAAATACTAGAGAGTCCAGAGAGGCTTAAAGATCTTGATCTAGACGCGTTTGCCGTCGAACTGCAGCGCCAAGGTTTTGGAAACAAAACTATAACTTTGTACGACATACGAGCGGAATTAAGTTCATTATATAAAGATTTTAGAGTGAAATATCGCTCTGCTAACTCGGAAGAGTTATTTGATATGTTAACTAAAGAAACTGCCGAGTCATTTTATGTTGGTAAATTGGTTTTGGCAACTGTTGCTGGTATTTCGCATCGCAAACCTCAAGGAGAACAATTAGATCAAGCAAATCCAGTTAGAAATGAAAATACTGGAAATTGGCAATGTCCTTTCTGTTTGAAAGATGATTTTCCTGAACTATCGGAAGTGTGGAATCATTTCGATGCGGGAGCGTGTCCTGGTCAAGCGACGGGAGTAAAATTAAGGTTAGACAATGGTTTATCTGGTTTTATTCATATAAAAAATTTGTCCGATAAACACGTAAAAAATCCAGAAGAACGCGTTCAGGCCGGCCAAGCAATTCATGTTAGGATTGTAAAAATTGACGTCGATCGTTTTTCTGTTGATTGTTCGTCGAAGACCTCTGATTTAATGGATAAAAATCACGAATGGCGACCTAGGCGCGATGCCTTCTACGATTATGAACAGGAGGAAAAGGATAACGTCAAGGAAAAAGATAAAAAACAGGTCCGGACTAAACAATATGTAAAACGTGTTATAATACATCCATCATTTCATAATAAATCGTATGCTGAAGTTTTAAATATAATGGAAACTATGGATCAAGGTGAAGTAGTTGTGCGCCCATCTAGCAAAGGATCCGATCACCTAACAGTTACTTGGAAGGTGACTAGTGATATTTATCAACACATAGATGTTCGAGAAGAGGGAAAAGAGAATGTCTTTAGTTTAGGACACAGTTTATTAATTGGAAATGATGAATTTGAAGATTTAGATGAAATAATTGCAAGACATGTGAATCCTATGGCAGCTTGCGCGCGTGAATTATTAAGTTATAAATATTATCGTGGTACAGGTGGTGGTTTAAAAGATAAAATGGAAGAATTGTTGAAAGAGGAAAAATTTAAGGACCCCAGAAAAATTCATTACTTTTTGTCGGCTTCAAAGAATTACCCCGGAAAATTTTTATTATCCTACTTGCCGAAAAAATGTCGCCACGAGTATGTTACAGTTGTTCCAGAAGGATATAGATTTAGAGGACAAGTGTTTGACTCCTTGAATGGTTTTCTGAAATGGTTTAAAGATCATTATTCTGACCCTATTGCATCAAATTCACCAATATCCACTCCTCATACAAACTCAAGTGTAAGAATAAGTGGTGGATATGACACGCTTAGGAACAACGATTCTAAATCTACATTTCAAAAAATGTCACAAAGAGTTGCTGTACACACTCCACATTTCTCAAGTACACCAGGATATCAAGGTGGTTATGTAAACACCCCCTACACACCTAGTGGGCAAACACCATTTATGACACCGTACACAACCCCACATACATCTCAAACACCTCGATACGGCAATACTACACCTAGTCCAAGTTCTGCGGCATCCCACATTAATTATGGTCATCAATCTCACAATGTGAAACCTCCAAAAGACTTTGCATACCGTGCCACATCTCCAAGAAGTTTTGATATGAATTGCCATAGTAAAACTCACCGCTCCCATCGCAACAACGAAAATATTGGATGGGAAATAGCTTCAGATTCATGGGCAAGACGAAAACGTCCACCGTCTGTAATACCACCAACACGAATTATTACAAATGATTCATCAAAAGCTACAAAATATGGGATGCCTCCACCAACAAGCATAGATTATTCTCATCACTCAACAACTCTTCAGTATGTGGACGAACATCGAGGTAGATCCGTGGATTATCAAAAAAGCCCAAGGTCTATTCGCAGCACTCCTCGCACGAATACATCACCACATTCTATGAACTTAGGTGATTCGACTCCGCTGTATGATGAAAATTAGATAATATATGAATATAGAAAACACTATAAATGAAGAAAAGAAATCAATAAAAAAAATATTATGTATGTTATATTATGTAAATAAATGGACATGGAAATAGGACACTTTTATGTGTTAAGAAACATAATTATTTATTTTGAAAAATAAAACAAAAATAAAATTTTTTATTTCATATACGGGAAGTGTTATTATTGATGATTGTAATTCATTCTTCATTTAAATAAAAATCCTTCAACTATTTTATGCGGTTTTTTTTATGCGGATTTGAAGTTATGCGGTTTTAAAATCGACTTACGTTGCGTTTTTTACAACTTTTATAATACTTTTTATTAAATTAAAAAAAAAAAATAAAAAAAATTTGTCTTTTAAAGGTTTTCTTAAAAGAAATGGATAAAACCAAGAAAAAGGAGACAGTAATTTCGATAGAAACAAAAATGGTAATTTTAGATCGCATAGAAAATTGTGAAAAATATGTCTCTATTGGAAAATATTTTAAACTTGGAGAATCTTCAATAAGCGCAATTAAAATGAATGAGTCTCAAATAAGAAAATCTCTTATTTCTGGCTCACAACTGAGTTTAACATTGTCATCGATTTCTCGGGACATATGTATGTGGATGCATGTATGAAGATTTATGTATCCATGTATGGAAAAGCATTCATGTTTATGATCATGCACTAACGTACATTAAACCTGTATGAATCCATATACGTATGTAGATTTTTAGCGGGGGTATTATTATTTTTTTTTTTTTTTTTTTTTTTTTTTTTTTTTTTTTTTGGTATGTACTGTATGAATACAAGTGTTATTTTCAGTTAAAAGCAAAAATAAATGAATATTTTTATTTATAGATTTTTTATTCTATATATTTTTTTTATGCGATTTTAGTTCAATTTTCTCACCTTATTTAAAGTTATGCGGTTTTTGAAATATTCGGAACGCATCTCCCATTTTTGTATGGAAGTAGAGTTCTTTTTTATGCGAATTTTTTCTGGAACGCATCTACCGCATATTGGTAAATATGTATAAACTAGTAAAAATACCAGGACTCTAAATAGGACACATTTTATATTTTTACAAAAAAAAACCGTACATTTTTTTGGGTTTTTAAAACAATTATTATTTTTTTTAGCGTTAATATTATACTAATATTTTGTGCTGTATCCATTATTATCAATAACCGCTTCGCATCTTCTTTGCATACTCTCAACTAATCTCTGGCATCTTTCTTTTGGTATAAAATACCAGGCTTCTTGAATACCATCCCAAAGTTCGGTGGAATTTTTGTAATTGTTTTGCGAAACTTGTTTTTACATCATTCCATAGATTTTCTATTGGATTAAGGTCCGGACTTTGGGCTGGCCAGTCCAAAACCTTAATTTGTTCTTGTAAAAACCAATCCTTCACTATGTTTGACGAATGCTTCGGAACATTGTCTTGCATAGATGTCCACTTAACTGGCATATTTTCATAGGCTCCATAACATTCTTAAGAATGCTCAAATATTGAAACCTGTCCATTTTGTCCTCTACTTTTACGATAGGCCCAACACCACGTCAGGAAAAAGCCCCCCATACCATAATATTACCCCCACCGTGTTTCAAGGTCTTCTGAGTGTGCATAATGTTTAAAGCCTGGTTGTACAAATGTTCTACCATCTGGTTCGATACGATTTACCTTCGTTTACTCGCTCCAAAGCACATTTTTCCAAAAGGACAACCCATTTCCTTTGTGGATTTTGGCAAAATCAATACCTTTCCTTATAATTTTTCTTGAAAGAAGAGGCTTCTTTCTACTTATTCGTCCAAATAAGTTTGCTTCATTCAGTCTTCTTCTTACAAACCTGTCTGACACTTGAACCTTGGTTGAGTTTGCTTTTGAGTACAATAGTCCTGTCCATATAAGTTGTAGTTTTATGACGGATTGCCCTACGTTCTTTATTTTGCGTATGATATTTCTTGTCGGCAGCACATAGACGAATAGCATTGTATAACATATTTCGCGAACACTTTAGTATTTTAGCAATTTCAGTTGGAGATTTCATTTCGTTGTGGAATTGAGATATAAGTCTTCGTTTTTCTGGATTACATTGTTTTCCACGTCAGATATTGGTACAATTAGAAAAGAATTTACTTATTTCAAACGCAAATTGTGAAAAGAAAATTATTACTTAGTGCATCGAGTAAAATTTTGACAATTATTGCAAGTGTCCTATTTTTATATCCAAGTCAAATATGAACAAAGTAAAGTAATTTTGTAGGTTTGAGGTTAAGCAGAAGAATAACTTTTCTTCAAAAGTTATAAACACATTGAATTTGCAAATCAGACTAGATTCACTTTCTGCCTTTTTTATGGACAGGCTTCATCAGTGATTTTCCATTAAATTGTATTATTGTTTATATTTTTATTGTCAGATTGTCTCTATATGAATACTTTCAGAAGTGATCAAACAGACATATACAAACATTCTACTTTAGATTTTTTTGTTTATCTTCTTATTTCCTCCGTGTCACCTTTTCGCAAATGTTGCCACATTGACGTATGGTTTTTACGTACAAGTGCAGGCAATTTGTGTATATTGGAGACGGACTGCCAACAGGGCATTTTATTTATTTTTTTATAGTGAAGTGATCAAACAGACATATACAAACATTCTACTTTAGATTTTTTTGTTTATCTTCTTATTTCCTCCGTGTCACCTTTTCGCAAATGTGTCACGAAGGAAATGCCCTTTTGGCAGTCCGTCTCCAATATACACAAATTGCCTGCACTTGTACGTAAAAACCATACGTCAATGTGGCAACATTTGCGAAAAGGTGACACGGAGGAAATAAGAAGATAAATAAAAAGCCACTGCAAGATGGCGCTAATCTAGCTAATCTAGAAAATTATAAAAATTGAAATTTTGCCGCCTCGAAAATGATTTTTTTTGATATGTCGCAGTGGAACTTTTTTTTTTCCTCATGCCAAAAGCTATTGAAAAATCGATGGCACAATATCAAAAAATTTTTGTCCATTCAAATCGGCCCACTCTAATGTACATGTTCGGTAGATTTTAAGGAAAAAATATTGTGAGTGCAATTTTTGTATAATGCATTGAAATTGGGTGGTATCAATTTTTGGAAAATATTTTATTTTAAATTTATTTAACTGTTTTGGGGACTGTATAATTAAAATTGGTTGGCAACTCGGAAATATGAAAATTGTTGACATCGCTGATAGAATTTCATTAAACAGTTTCCTCAACAAAACTTGCTAATTGTGTACATATTTATTTAATTGAGCTTATAATCTGGCAAATTTTAATATAATTTTAATATCTTTTTAAAATCTTCATCGTGTACACTGTTTATTTTGACGCTTGTAAAGATTACACTGTGGAACAAATTCAGGTTAGAAAAAGTTAGGTCAATTCTGAGAGTGAGGGGTGAAAATAGAGGCTAAATTAGAAGACCCGTATCGCGGCGTTTGCTTATGTTAGTTTGAATTTTTTATATGGTTTTTTGGCTATAACTCGTCGACTAATTGATATTTTTAAATCTGTAAAAGCCAAATTATAGCTAGAGACCTGTGCAACAATAAAAAATAATAAAAAAAAAAAAAAAAAAAAAAAAATCAATCAAATCAATTTTTTAAAAAATTTTATTTGTTGCAAATGTCTCTAGCAATAATTTGGCTTTTACAGATTTAAAAAATATCAATTAGTCGACGAGTTATAGCCAAAAAACCATATAAACAATATGAAAAAATTCGAACTAACATAAGCAAACGCCGCGATACGGGTCTTCTAATTTAGCCTCTATTTTCACCCCTCACTCTCAGAATCGACCTAACTTTTGCTAACCTGAATTTGTTCCACAGTGTTATACTACCTCTGTTCCGAAAAAAGTTTAACATTTCTATTGATTTTTTTGTTCCAAAATAATGTTAACATTTTACTAAGCAAAGTGTTTTTATTCAAATAAAAGAAAATAAGTTAAAATAACAGTTCATGTGCCACTATTGTGGTAGAAAAAATTATATTGTATTGTAATAAAATTAATAAACAATATTTTGACGAGTTGTTGCTAATGTCTCTTCGCTACATTTAATAGAAACTAGTAGTGTCCGACCGGACTCACTTTTTTAAGGCCGAACCGATGCCAAATACTTTTGTGTTTGAATAAAAATACAATTTTATGCAACTTTTTCAAATTCAAAAATGCGGAAACCAATTTCTAAATATTTCTAAATTGCAAAAACATAAAAAAGTTGTATTTTTCGCTCTTTAAGTAAAAATTAAGTTAAAGATGTGCATATTTATAAGTTCCCAGCAAAATATTTCATTACCAAATAAGTGGTTATATAATGAAACTAAAATTTTTTACTACTTATAATTCGGCGTCAGTACTAGTTATTTTTGTTAGCGAATCCGTTTTTATAAGCAGTCTAGCTTACGCGCGACTACTTATTTATTTATAAAGATAATGTGAATTTGCAAACTACTCTAGTATCTTAAAATGTCTTTAGTACGATACTAACCTTAGTAAAAAATGTATTTATTGCCATAACTTTTGCAAATACATAGAAACTGTTTTGCTTGAAATTTTGCAAGAACAGTTTTTTGAGGTGACCCCTTTTATTATACTAAAAGTTGGACTTTAGGGACATCTTGGAAAGCTATGCTGCCATACAAAATTTTTGAAAAATCGAGATTTTAACGTATAGGCCGCTATAGACGAATACATTTTTTTATTGAAATATTTTCCTTTTAATTGCTTCCTTACTAAGGCATTACATTTATTAAGGTGAATTGTACATTCGGCGATCAAAGTCGCTGAAATAGAAAAAAAAACATAAAAACCTATATAAAAAGCTAAGTAGTGGTTCAAATATCAAGATTAGCACATCGCATTTATATCGTAAATATGGCCACAGGTCCTGTGTTTACATTTTAACACAAAAAATTCATATTAATTGAATTTGAAAAATTTTTTATATAAAAAACTGAATGGACAACCGCCAAATTTTAAAGACATTTAGCGAAAAATTTGTACCATTGATCGAAAAATAAAGTACGCCATTGTAATCAGCATGTCCGAAATATATATAACCGATGGTCAGATCTCCATTAATTTTTTGAGTGTCATGCAGTGTTATCAGGGGTGTGATGAAAACCGAAAACGAACAGTTATTTCAATCAAGAATTAATTAGTTTCGCGAAAATAAAATTATTCCCCCTGATCATGTATGGCGTTGGCGTATTTAGGAAAAAAACCTCCATACAAATCGAATTTTTCAAAATCGAAATTAACAAAAAATAAAATTTTCCTGGCGAATCTGGTAAAATTTTAATAAAATATAAGTCTTACTGGATTGCTAAATATTTCACAAATATTTGTTATAACGACTTTACTGCAAAAACGCCTAAAAACGTCTACGTCTACGCCTTACATAATCAGGGGGATTATTTATCGGTTTATTTGACTCAGAACATCTAAATTAGGAAACAAAAAATAATTGATATTGTACAGATCGTAAAATATTAACCATTGAAAATCAAATCTTTTCGTTGTCGATATTCATCAAATGCGTGTATATCTGCAATATATGTAAATACCCAAACAATTTACAACAGTTTTTTTAAGCAATAAATACCGACCTTCTTAATTTTCCAATAAAAAATTAATTTTACCTGTTGTTGGCAGCGGTATTACAATAAATTAGGAATTTGCTTTCTTATTCATATCTCTAAAATAAATTCTAATAACCTCAATCTAACCTCTGACAATAATTTTCTTGTATGCAGTTTATTATAATTTACTCAAATAATTATTAGTATTATTAGTATTTATTCGTCATTTTAACGAGCCTGATAGAATTTGTATCAATTTCTTAATTATTATTATTAAATATTTACTGTTACTGTTAACTAGTTATGAAAGTTGTTAATTGTTAAGAAAAAAGGAAAGTAAAAGTTTTTTTTTATTAGAAAAGATCATTTTCTTAAAAATGTTCACACATAATTAAAAAAAAAAAACGCAAAAATAAAAAGTAGAAAGAGTAAGAAGAGAATATAATTTAATTAAGAGAAACAAAAACAAAGAAATAGAATTTTAAAAGAGAAATAAAACAGTAAAAATTTATTAGAAAAAAAGAAGGGAATGATTATAAGAATAAAGCAGGTTGGTAACCGAAACGATGCGATTATCGGTAAGGTTAACGCTATTTTAGATTATTTCGGTAACGGCATTTTAAGGGCAACACTATTTTATTTATACTTAATAACTAAGGGTATTGATATTTCATTGATTTCGGTATCTGTATTTTAATTGTATACTTTTTATTTTTTCTGTGTACGTAATACTTATTGTATAAAGCGAAAAGTTTATAAAAGAAAACTAAATATTCTTCCCCTTTAAATTAAAAAAAAGAGAAAATTCCTACTCTTTGAGTATTATTAAATTTTGTATAAAATCGCAAACTTGTTTTGAGATACTTTTATAATTATTATTTAAATAATATCTGGCAGCTGAGTAGTAGAAAAAGAAACGAAAAATTTTTACACATACTAAGGAAAAAAAATTTTAATTATGATCAGCTTAGGCAAGTGATACAACTCACGTACTCCTCAAATGAATGGTTGAATTGGTAGTATGGATTTAATGCTTCTTGCTGTTATTGTTGTTTATTGTTACATTCAAAATATACAATATACTACAACACAATATGTGTGTATAAAACGACATAATTCTTCATATACCTAACGAATTAACGAGAAACCACATGAACAAAAACAATGCAACTCGTTACGATTTCGGGTAGACAGACATACAAAAAATACAAATATACACCTTTCAAATTAAAATTAAATCTATACCTATAAATTGACAACAAGATTTAAATTAAGATATTTAAAAAATAAAAATAGAAAAATAATGTTAGAGAAAATGTGGAGGATTTGTTTTATAACTTATATTAAAATAAATTAATACCCAAAATTAAAAAAAAAAACCAAAAACTTCTTAATTTATAACGAGTTACTTAGCAGTAATCTAAATCTTTTATTATAATTGTAAAAATTGTGAATAGTCATCTCTGTCTAATTATTTCAAAAATGTAACAAAAAGACAAGTAATAACAACACCTTGTGGACATAATTACAAGCGTTGCCCCATGTGAATATGAATAATACAGGAGTTTTTTTTATCGGATTAAAAAAATCAATTCCAATTTCATTCCAAAATATTTTGAATTCAGTGAACGTAATTTTTTGTTTTTTAATTCACTGGACGTACAGTGATGTGAAATATAATAGGGACATTAAAATTTTTTCTAATTTTATTCTCGTTGCCTTTATTTTTAAAAATCAAAATAGTGGATGAATTCGCCCCTAAATGCGAGGAATGGTTCAGAAAATTGTGCAGAATTTTAACGTAATCTCTGTTTTTTATTTTGTCACTTGTTTTAAGTGGGCGTGGCTTTTAATGAAAAGCGATATAGATCTTCTATCAAATTACATAGTAAAATTTAGCGAGCACAGATCGGATCTATACAAACTGTATATTTTTGGAAATTCTATAAAATTTCCTTAAATCTTGCATAATCTTTATCCACAAATAGTCTCCGGACTTAAATTGACAGTGCCTTAAACATGACCAATTTTTCATTGTTTTTAGCGATTTTAAAATAAAGGGTATGTTCGTAAATGCATTAGTTAGGCATCACTGCGGCATAATAAAAATACACCGTTCAAAAAAGCATCACTTGGCAGCACTGATTTACGTCAATCGTTTTTTTTTATGCAAACAAATGTTAGTGCTGCCGCAAATTTTTGCAACTATCGCATCATTTTAATTTCTGATGCAATAGTGCGCGTTCTAAATTTTTATGTTAAAATCATTTAATACATAAAGAAAACTAAACGTTGGTGCATAATGGAAGAGTAAGTAGTGCATTATATAAAAATTAAAAAAAATTTTGTCATTTTTACCATAAAGATTTTCAATAATATTTGTTAATGTTATTGCAGACAGTTTTTTATTTTTGCAAAACGTTCTAAAAAGCTAACTGTGCAGTTGTTGAGCAGTAGCAAAGCATCTGCAACAGCTGATCACGCATCAGCAACAAAACTTGGCATAACTGCCGCAGTGTTGCACAAATTTACTGCATTTACGAACGTACCTAAAGTTAACAACTCTCAAACTTTAAATTGAATGGGCTTATTCTATACTTACCGCGATATAACAAATCAGTAAAGCTTTTTTTACGCTATAGCATAAAGCCTAGTATTTTGTTCAAAAGAGCGAAAAAATTTCGCTCTATGTTTAGATCTCAAAAACAATAATAAAAACATTAAAATGCACTAATTTTTAATGGTCTATAAAAAGTTATAATCATAATTAACGCAAATGTCACTTTTTCGCTACATTTTCAAAGGGTCCTGTCTATTAAATTGATGCGAAAAAAATTCCACCGCAATTTCGCAACAATTCCACGCAAGTGAAAAATAATTTTTTTATATGGAGTTTGACAGCTTTTTTCGCAAAAGTACGAACAAAATACCGGGTTACGTGCTAAAATTTCAGTGTTGTTAAGTTTATTTTAAAATCGCTAAAAACAAAGAAAAATTTTGTCATTTTAAGTCTGGCGACCATTTTCAGAAAAAAATGATGCAAGACTTAAGGAAATTTTATAGGAATTCCAAAAATATACAGTTTTTACAGATTTTTTTTTGATTATTTCGGTAACGGTATTTGAAGGTAAGCGGTATTTCGGTAACGGTATTTTAAGGATATCGGTAGTCAGTTTTTTCGATGCATCCCTAAATTTTTTTACGAAAAACAAACGAGATTAAAAACAGAACCAACTTACCGACTTAATGTACGAAAAATACTCAATAATCCAGTGCAATTGCCAAAAACAGAAAATTGAAAACATCGGTAACGATCTTTTAGGGGTAACGGTATTTTATTTATATCGGTAAGGGTATTTTAAGGGTATCGATATTTAATTTATTTCGGTATCGGTATTTTAAGGGTAACGGTATTTCAGTTATTTCGGTAACGGTATTTAAAAGATAGTGGTATTTCGGTTATTTCGGTAAAGGTATTTTAAGGGTAACGGTAGTCAGTTGAAAGAATTTTGAATCGATAACGGTATTTTAGCGGTATTGCCTGCCAACCCTGTTCCTAACTATTGATTTCTTTGAAATTAAATCGAATGAGAATTAAGACTTCATTCGAGGTGTAAAATGCAGTTTAAGAATTCGGAATTCAATCATTCCATAGTCTTTCAGAATTGAAAAAAGAACGAGGAGTTGAAGTCTTTAGAAGCTCTGACAGTAACATTTTTTCGATTTTAAATATTAAGCGGAGAATACACGAAAGGGAAAATTCGTGAAAAAATTAAAATTTTTTTACGAATGTTCATTTGTGTATGTTAATGTGTCGTGTTGACATTCGTGCAATACGTGTTATCAAAATTTTTTGATATTTCTTGTTCCCTACTCAATGTTCCTTCATGTATTCTCCGCTTTACTTTTAAAATGTCAATTGAGTTATTTTTCTTATACAACAACAGCAAATGTTGTCGTTATAACCACATTAATTTGGCACCACTGATAAATATCTAGCAAGTGTCAAATATGTATTAAAGATACTCGCTACAGAAATACATTTCTATCAAAAATCTAGCTTGCAAATTATTATCTTTAATTCAAATACAAAACATTTTTTGACTTTCATCTTTTATTTTCAAAGAGAATACAATAAAAAATTATTTCCAAAAATTTTACTCAATAAAATAAAAACATACGTTTTTTATGCTCTCTTTAACTCTTATTTGCAAATACAAAGACATATTTTTTTTATAAATTATATAGCAATTCGTTGAAAAATACTTATACCTATATAATAAAATAAAACAACTACAAAAGTAAAAAACAACAATAATAAGAAAGAAACAAATCAACCAACCAGCCAACTAACCAACCAATATCCATGCCTACCTTAACCCAATTCATTTATTGAAATTATTATTTAACAAAAAGAAATTTGTTTCTATAATTCGTTTTAACAATTATACATTTGCCAACAAAACAACGCGTCATTATTATTAATCAGTCGAGTAAATAATACAAATAATAATACAAATTTTAATTAAAAAACAAAAAACAATATAAGCAAAAATTAAAAAAAAAACTATAAGAAAATGTATAACAATAAGTAATATTTATTATACAATTTTAACAAAAAATAATTATGTTTATGAATTTATTGTAAATGGATAGTATTCTTTTAATTTGAGAGATCAAGTTTTGTGTAAACATTTTATTATATAATTTTAAAAATGAAATTAAACAAAAACAATTTTAATAAATTACAGCCTGTCTTTAAACAAAAATGCTCTAACTGAGAAAAATTATAGCAACAGAAAGAGAGTTTATAAATTTTGCCTAGGATTTGCCTTATAAAAACTCTCAGAAAGAGAGAAAAAGAGAAAGAGTATGTATTGATTATAAACGGAAAATGGAATAAAAGACAACAATACCAAAACAAATTTGTTTTGATAACATCATTTAATTGCTTGCCAAACGTCAAAAACTCAATAAAATTTTTCCGTTTGAAGTCAAAACACAACAACAAACGTATGCTTCCATGCTTACAACTCATTAAAAGATCTACCCTTGAAGTCGTTAGATAAACTCAAAAAACCTTCCTTAAAGATATTCAAAATAAAAAACATTGTGTCAAACACATTTTTTATTTAAATTTTATTTCCAAAATCACTCAAAGCCTAACTCAACACTATATTAACAAAGTAAAAAAAGACGAATTCTAAATTCTTTAGAACATCACCATAAGAATACAAAAAAAACTTCCAAAACTCCAAAAAATCTATAAATTTGTATATAACTTTCAACGAAATCTTCCCATCAATTAAAAGAAAAATTTTAAAATTTTGGAAAAACAAAATAACTTGTAAAACCCATAAGAGAGGAAATATTAATCTAATAACATAATAACGTCCTTGCTTTTACGCTGAGGCGTTATGACAAATTCGATTGCGTCCGCAAAATGCCCGTCTGTCCTAACGTCCGGCAAGTATGGTATGTCACAGCATCGAAGCATTAGCGATGATTCCAAAGAGTATATTTTTGTTAAACTTACTGATTCGGCCCTGCGAGCTATTGAAGAGTATCAACGTAATAATCAAACGAAACGTTTACAAAAAGGACAATGCGCCAAAATCCAATTTCTTGGTAATGCTGGCTTTATACACTTTCCCTCGGCTGAAGCGGGGGCAAGTGCGGTGGGAGATGGCGGAGGTGGTGGACGAAAATTTGGTTTTGCCATTGATGATGTTGAAGGTTCTTTGGAATGCATGCAACAGACTGGTGCCGATTTGGATGTATTGGGAGCCCTTAATTATCGTATGCGCATACATGCCAATGATGATGTTTACGATACGACAAGAACAAAAATGGCCATTGCCGAGGAAACGGAGAAGAGTAAATGCATACGTGAGATTAAACCGAATCAAACAGATATTGGACGCAAGGTGAAAAGACCTGTATCGGCGGCCTCAATACAAGCTTATACGAATGGTACGTCGTCATCGTTAAGTGGTGGTACTGGAGGCGCCGTTATGGGTGTTAGCAGCAGCATTAGTAGTAGCATTAATGGCAGCAGTAGTTATTTAAGTAACAGCAGCATCAGTAGTAGTAATAATAGTCGTAATAAATTATCAACAACAACGCTCAATCAGCACTCACCTCCAGGGGGAGGAGTAAACTCCAATTCTTCACGTTTGTTAGCTGCAGCAGCCTCACGTTCCTCTCCTAGTCCCTCATTAATGGGTGGCAGTGGTACAATAGGCAATAGCAGCAACAACCCCCTTAACAATAATTTAAGTAATCGTTATGGTAGTCCATCAAATTTCTCCTCTTCCAGTTTACCTTCATTACTAACATCCGCTACATCAATATCTACCAGTTGTTATCCAACACCAGCCAATTCACCACCCAGTTTGGGCAGCGTGAATAATCATATAACATTAACGCAAAATCAGAAAAAACCCATTGCCCGAAATAGTAGTCTTGGCTCTAAAACTTCACTAGGCAATAAAACAAACAGCTCATCGAATGGCAAAAACATGGATGTATCACGGCGTAAAATACGTGAACGTCTAATACATTTGTTGGCTCTGAAACCTTTTAAGAAGCCCGAACTCTATTCGCGTCTTCACACTGAGGGTTTGGCTCCACGAGAACGACAACTTATCTCAACTATACTCAAAGACATATCGACATTGTCGCGTGACAATACCTACAATTTGAGACATAGCATGTGGAATGATGTTGATGAAAATTGGCCGTTTTTTTCGGAGCAAGAAATACAGCAATTAAAAAGGCGTAAGCCACAGAATCTAACACCACCCATGAGCTCAGATGCTGGTAGTTCTACATCGGGTCAAAGTCCGACATCATCAACGCACACAGGAAGTCCGCCTCCACTGGTGGGTGGCAGTAGTTTAGCGGCCATGATGAGTTGTGGTGTGTTGGGTGGGGTTAAACGTGCTAGTCTAGAGCCAGATTTTTACGATGGGTCCTTAACATTGGCGTTGCAATCGAAAAAACAACGCATAAGCCATTACAAAAAGGATGGTAGCAGTTGTAGCAGTATGCCTACACAAAATATGGTTGGGAACAATATGGTGGGCGCTACCGCAAGAATAGGAGGAGGAGGTGGTGGCAGTAATGGTTATTCATATAATCACCGTTCTTCAACGGGCGCCGCATATTCTCCCCATAATTATAATGCAGGCAGTAATAATAATAATGGCAACGATGAGAATTCTGGAAATTCAGATTTAACATTTAATGTGCTCAATAATATGGATGATTTTATACATCACACGGCCGTCGTAGGAGGTGATCAAAACTTTGCACAACGTAGTAAAACTACAAGTAGTAGCAGTAATAAGCTATCATCTTCCTCCTGTAGCAGTAGCGGTACAACGACATCAACAACGTTATCAACAAAAGAAAAACGTAACTCTGGTGGCAGTAGTTCTAGTGGCTACGGAAGTAATCGTGAATCGTCATCATCAACGGCGACAGCGACATCAGCCTTGCGTCGTAATAATTCTCCAACGCCATATGCAAATAATTTCGTGCCTGAAACCAAAATTGCTTCAAACTCTAGCAGTAGATATCCACAACAAAGGCAAACGCAACAACAAACGTTGTCCTCGTCTTCATCGCCTAACTACAATAATCCTAATAATAAATCAAACAATAGCAGTAACAGCAGCAATAGTGTCATACCAAACATAAATGAAGACTATATAATACCCCCTACTACAACAAATTCGTCTTCAGTGACCTCTTCCTCAAGTCGTTCAAGGCATCATTCATCTTCCTCCAATAGTCGTGGTGAATCGTCAAGTAAACATTCAAGATCTTCAACACCGACTCAAAAACATTCAAGCAAACATAGCAATAAAAATGCAACTGCACCAATACCCCAACAACAACAACAGCAGCAATTACTGCAATCACCGCAGTCACAACATCATCAACAGCAACCTTTATATGCTAATGCCCGCACACCACCCCAAACTGCCTCGCACTCATCTCAATCGCAACAATCACAGGAACACTCTTCGCCCACACAACAAATTGCCGCAGCTGCCTCGACATTTTCGTTAACTAATCATCACTCCACATCATCGGGAGATGCACCTCGGTATGATTTTAGCAGTTATACGTCCATAACAAGTATCGAACAGAGGCGCCAATACAAGACTGAATTTGAGAGTGATTACGATGAATATCGTAAACTTTTGGCACAAATCGAAAGTGTTGGCCATCGGTTTCGTGAATTGGCTGATCGTTTAAATCGTGTACAACAGGGTTGTACCGACTATTATAATATTAAGGATCAAATTGTATCCGAATATAATCGCATACGACAAGAAGAAGCCATCAATCGTGATAAACAAAGATTTGATTATTTGCATGAGAAATTGGCACATATAAAACAATTGGTGATGGAATATGACAAAAAGTTAACTAGTGGTTTGGTGACGGCGACTACAGCGCCAATAGTGCCATCAAACCAACAACAACAATTGTTGCTGCAACAACAGCAGCAGCAACAACAAAATCATCAAACGCCTATATCAAATAACTCAACTCATTTATCGCCAATGATGCAAAGTAGTGGTGAAAGTAATCATTCACCTCCTTTAGTGGTAGTAAATAATACACCTTCTACCCATACAAAAAAGAGTTCAAAACATCATCATCATCAACAGAAACAACAACAGCAGCATCAACAACAACAAGAACATTATCAGCAACAACAAGAACACTATCAACAACATCATGAACCTGAAACGATACAAATGGATGAAACATCTTTACAACAACATCATTTGCATCGACCAACACTACAACAACAACTCGAACCTGCATCTTCGTCACATTCTGCAACAATGGGACAACAAAACCAACACCATGAAGAGCAGCAACAACAATCACAAAATCATAACGATTCAGATTCTGATAGTGACTCTTCCTCATCATCTTCATCTAATGATGATAACTCAGATGATGAGAATTCTGATGCTTCAGACGACGATGATGATGATAACTCTGATGATGATTCTAACGACGATGATGATGATGACCAATGATCAAGACCATAGCAATGCCCCCTTGTTACTAATGATGATGACCACAACAAAACAAACAACACTCTTATTATTGTTCTTCAACACTACTACTACTTCTACTTTGGTTTATATGTGTAAAATATATTTTTTTAATTATTAAATAATAAATAATGCAAACCCACAAAAAATTGAAATATATATACTATTTGTGAAATGAGCGAGAATTAAAAGAGGAAGACGTATTAAAGAAAAACTTTGAAAATACTTCAAATAAGAAAGTTTTGTTAAATAAAAAATTCGATATTCCGCCCTCTGTAATTGTAATGCAATTTTTATATGATGATATGGAAGACAAAAATAACGTCCGTGGAACAATCTTATATCTGGGAGAAAGAAAAAGGTTGAAAGGGTTTTCATTTTGTTATTTTTGATAGATTCCTTAAATACCCCAATATTTTTACATTGACATGTCAAATGGCTTCGTAGGTATAAGAGTTACAATTCTAGATTCATGAATGATTTTTAAATAAAAAAATCAGTATAGAGCACTTCTTGCAAACTCTAATGAAATGTGTGTGTTGTTGCTTTCACATTAACCTATCCACAAAATTGTACGTCTGTAATTTAACAAAAATACTTTAAATTTTGAGCATATAATTTTAAAAATTAACAAAATTAATACGGAAAAACTTTTTTGGTATGGTACCAATTACTTGGTACCATTGCTGCATTGATATTAATACAAAATAAGATAAAAAGGGCTTAAGTGTTAACACCCTATGCTCCTTGCAGGAGTAAAAGGAACAAATATATATATAAGTGTTAACACCACGGATGTCAACTATTTTAAGAGGTTAAAATGTCAAAAATGACAATTTATGTTATTTTTTTATATAATCGCGGATGTTCACACAGTTTTTCTCAATTTCTGAAAACAATATAATAAAGCATTAAAATAGATTTTAAATTTTGAATGCAGTTTTTTTTAAGCTGACACATGAATATATGGATACAAAGGTCGAATTTAATATAATTTTAATTTTAATATTATCAATTGATACTATAAATACAAACTTCCATAACATATGCCAGTTAAGCTTTACGAAAGTTTTTTAAAAATTAAGAATACTTATCCAAACTTCATCGATTAAACCAAAAATCTGGTCTAATACCCTTATTCTAAATTTTATAACAATAACTAAATTGTAACAAAACTGAGGTGAATGGATTCTAAGAAAAATTGTCACATCAAAATCTTGACGAAATTGTCATGTAATAGAAAGCACATAACAAATAAATATTTTTTTGTCAACAAATTAAAATATAAAAATTTTGTTTTCTTTTGAAGAATTTTTCTTCACAGAAATAAAATATGAAATACCTCATTCCTTTTTTAAGATGTTCGTGTCGAACTTTTTACCGAATCTAAAATTCCTGCAAATTCCTCCCAAACATAACGTATTAACATAGGATTTTAGGGGCTAAAGTTGTTAGCAATAAGGTCAGGGTGCTTGATGCAAAAATTTAAAGAAAACTATAAGTGCTTAGAAGTATTCCTCTTGTGTTCTGCGGTTCCTGGAAATTTTTTTTACATTTAATTTTCTTAACTTTTCACAAGTTGCGATTTTTTTTGTTAATTTTAATTTTATTTTTTTTTTTTTGGCAGAAAAACCTTTTACCATAGTATGTGAAATTTTTTAAAACTTTTTCTTGTCATAAAAAAGTAGAATACCATAACAAATTTTAAAAAAATGTCTATAACAACCCAGGTAGAAATTATGTGTGGTAACAAAAAAGAAGCACTGACAAAGCACAAGTAGACCGCGGTCTTACAAGTAGAAGTACTGGCAAACCACTAAATTTAGACGCTTTACCAACGCTTATAAAGGGTGACATCCCAGCGCTTGTTTTCCTTAAACATTATTTTATTTTTGTAAAAGAAGCTCCAAAAAAGAGTGGATATTTAAATAATTTTTGACTCCACAATACAATAACTCCAAGAATTATCTGTTTTTAAGAGTAGATGAAAACTCTTCTGCGATGAGGGCTCATAATGTGGTTTAACAGGGAAAACATTTGATTTTTGTGTTTCTTGGTGCTATCGCAATACTTTGCAAAATTAAATAGAGGTGTTGGGAAAGCATTTGATTTTTATGTTTCTGGGTGCTTTCCCAGGGCTTTGTAAAGCATTTGGGCGTTGGGAAAGCACTGTTAACAAGCACACATTACCACCCATTTCGGTGCTTTGCCAGTGCTGGCCACTTTGTAATTTTCCACCTGGGATATTATTCGAAGAAGACAAAAAGTATTCGACTACCGAATACACTTAATTCTCTTTTTATGCGGATTTGAAGTTATGCGGTTTTTAAATCGACTTGCGTTGCGCTTTTTTTTACAACTTTTATAATACTTTTTATTTAATTTAAAATAAAATAAAAACATTTGTCTTATTTTTTAAAGATTTTCTTAAAACAAAGGAATAAAACCAAGAAAAAAGACGGGTGCAATTTCGTTAAAAACAAAAATGGTAATTTTAGATCGTATAGAAAATGGTGAAATATATGCTGCTAATGAAAAATATTTTAAACTTGGAGACTCTTCAATGAGCGCAATTAAAATGAATGATTCTCAAACAAGAAAACCTGTTATTTCTGGCTCATCTGGGTCATCGAATTCTCGGGAATAAGATCGTATTCTCATTAATGCACATGTGTGGACATATGTGGATGCATGTATGGGGATTTATGTATCTATGTATGAAAAAGCATTCATGTTTATGATCATGCACGAGCATACATTAAACCTGTATGAATCGATATATACAAGTGTTATTTTGTGTTAAAAGTAAAAATAAACATTTTTTTTAAATTATTTATTCTAGATTTTTTATGCGATTTTAGTCCAATTTTCTTACCTTATTTTAAAGTTATGCGGTTTT
The DNA here is from genome assembly GCA_949987735.1 of Leucophora obtusa. Lineage (NCBI taxonomy): Eukaryota > Metazoa > Arthropoda > Insecta > Diptera > Anthomyiidae > Leucophora > Leucophora obtusa. The sequence continues at coordinate 32,087,840 of OX465296.1, read as the reverse complement.
TGAAATATTCGGAAAGCATCTCACATTTTTTTTAATGGAAGTAGAGTTCTTTATCATGCGGTTTTTTTTTTGGAACGCATCTACACTCCCGAGTCCCGAAATCCCGGGATTATCCAATAAAAATGATTCCCGTATCCAGGGATTCTTAAACTCGAATCCCGGCATTTTTAATTGTAAAAATATGAGATAATTTGTCTAAAATTGCAACTCATGTTGATATTTTTTAACCGTTTTTGCTCAAATTAATTTTATATAAATACATATTATGGAGTATTTCTCAATATATTTCGGAAATGATCGATTAAAATTCAGAATATAACGTTGTATTACTGGATTTTTTTGAGGTTAAGAAGAATAAACATTTTTTCAAAAGTTATAAACACATTCATTTGCAAATCAGACTAGATATAGTTTCTGCCTTTTGCTAGGGACATGCTTCATCAGTGATTTTCCATTAAATTGTGTTATTGTTTATATTTTATTGTCAGACTGTCTCTATATGATAATTTTTTCAACAACCCGTCGGCTGTAGGAATCGAACCCATGCACTCCTACATTACAAGCGTAACTATACTATATACGGTTTAGAAAACTTTATTTGGCTGAAAAAGATCACTAACCGCGACCTGATCACTAACCGCTCAGTCTGGGCGCCCAGGTAGCGCTGACATATTTTGGTAGCGTAAAACATGTTTGCTATTTGTGATCAAAGGGTGATACTTTTCTTGTTTAAAAAAAATTGTTTTGTAAGAATGACAAAAAAAAAAGACATTCAAATATAACTAAAAATTTTTTTTTTTTTAAATCGAAACTATAGAAAAGTATATTTATAAATAAAACAAAACATCGTTCATCAGAGTTAGCAATCACAAAGAAAGGAAAACTTCTAGAGATATACACAATACAGCTAAATATTTAGGCCTAGTTTTTTGGATGTCAATTAAAGTTAGTTTAATGGGCTGTTTAGTTAATCTCCAAACAAAATTAAACCAAGTTTAGCTGAGCGCGATGTTTTTCAGTTCAATGTCAAATTACTGGATATAGCCACATTGATTGTGTCAAAATAATTTACATACAATTGGAATTGTCTTAAAATGGTGGTAGCATTCATTATTTTATATATGTATGTCAATATGTTGCAATTTGGCATCGTTAAACAAATTATTGTCCAACAGGTGTTTTGTATTGACAAATTTGTACTTTAGTTTAACTGCTGGGCGAGTTTTATAGGAATTTTTCCGTAAATTAATGAAGTTTTCTTTACAAAGTAAATGAAAAATTTCTTTAATTTGATGAAAAAGCTTCATATATTTTATGAATTTAGTTTTAATTAAACTTTTTGAGTATATGACGAGTTAAAGTGCAACTTCATTGGTTTTATGCAAAAATTCATTAATATCATGCAGATAATTCACTCAACGTAAAAAATTAATATTTAATTTTATATATCTAATAATATATTTAATATTAAATTTTTAACTAAATCACTAAATCAATATTAAAGAAGACTGAAACAATTATTGATATATCAAGAACCCTTAAGAGTACCATATTGAGATACGGTGACAACATAAAGAATGAGTTGGGAACTAATATATACAGATATTAAAAATTTAAAAATACACTTTACTTTATTCTGAAAAAATTCCTTAACCCGGTATCTTCAAATGCAATAAATTATATGATATGAAATGTCAAAACGATTGCAGAGAAATGTTAAAATTATATCAATTGTACTGTAGTGGAGAACACTACCATTTCATGGCTAAGAAATATTATAGTTTTTTTCTTTGAAAAAAACGCTAAGTTTTATCAACAATTAATTTGTTTCTACAAATAATAAATAATTAAACTTTTACCTTGTTGTTTTCTGATTGCTAAATTAAAATTAAAAGTGACATTTGATGGCAGACACCATTGCAAGCATTTGAGAAGAAATTGTTTTGACAATTGCTTACTATCATTTTATTGCATGTCAAGACACTAGGTAAGACCCTTGAGATAAAATAGTTCGTTAGTTAGCGAATTAAGCTCGATTTTAGTAGCTTTTGAATGATGTATCAATCATTCACATGAACAAAATGTAAGAGTCAATTATATAAGGACAGTTTTTAGGAAATTTGGTAATTTTACCCAAATTTAATACGCAATCGTTTGGGAACCACTGGGGCTAGAAGTCTAAAGCTTAGGGGATATCTTAGTTACAACTACCATACCATACCAATTTTATTTTATTCTATAAACAAGTTTATTAGAATTTTAAAATAAAGTTAAATTTTTATTAATTATTTAATTTTATTTCAATAAATTTTTTTTGTTGAATAATTAAATGATACAATTTAAAATTTACTTGACTTCAAGCTGAATTAAAAGCATTCGAATTTTGAAAAGTTTTGTGCTTATTGCCCAAAATAATGTTTCAGGGTTCTAACCCCCTTTTCCTGTGTCGTATGATATTAAAATATAATTTACTTTTAAAAATAATTCAAGTCTTGAAATTGAAAGCAGATGGTGTTGAACTTGATTTTAACTCGAATTCTGGGTGAACCTAATTATATTTTCAAACGTTTGTATTTTAATAGTAGAGCAATATATGGGGTAAAATGAGGAACAGATCAGGCTCCAAAAATTTACCAAGAATATTTCTTTAGCTTATTTTGAAAGATCCATTCCATCGAGTTGCTAGAGTTCTTACATTATCCCATGCTCTCAAATATATTGTTTTATGTTTGTTATTAAAATTTTTAATTAATACTATTGAACTATTTTATATTAAATCTTATAAAAGGTTATTACGTTTTCCACTTCCGCTCATTTAATAAATAGTTTATGTATTTCTAAAAAAATATATAAATAAAACAATAAAAAACAAAAAACCTTAAGAAAAAATGTAAGCTAAATATAAAAAACAAAATAAAAAACAATTATGTTGAAATTATTTGTAAGCATAAGTGAACTTATACACTTTATTTGCAAGCAAAAAAAAAAAATCCTCAAAAAAAATTTATAAGAAAATAATTAAAGAATTTTTTTATATACTATATAATAAACTTACATATAATTATTAAATAATATTAAAAAAAGCTCCCAAAAAAACATACAACTCTAAAGGGTTAAACGCAAAAATTTGTAACAACATAACATCTTTTTTAAATAATTGTGTAATAATTAGCTAAGTAAGCCTTTATCATTTTTATTTTATTTTTAAGTTAAAATTATCTGTTTTTTTTCACTGTTTTCAAATAAAAAATAAAATTCAATTAAATAAATGAAAAAGTTAAAAAATCCTATTGCAAAGTGTTTGAATGCACACTTTATGAACTATTAACAAAACAAGAAAAAGAGAACTAAATTATTTCTTTTAGAAATATTATACTTTAAATAGCTTCTACTAAAGTTAGGGATGTTTTTTTGGACTGAAGGAATTAAACTAAATTTAAATAGGAGTTTTACATATTCGAAAACCATATTTTTGAATTCGAAAAACAGTATTTCGACAATTAAAATTTTTATGCGGAATTAGGTGGTGTTTCTAGATGACGTTTTTCGTCAGACGAACGAAAATACAATAACAAAGAACATGCATTGCAAAATACATGTTCGTCTCACGACAAACGTCTTGTAGAAACCTCCCGTTAGTGTAACCAGTTTACAAATAAAAAACGAAATTTTCAAATGTAATAAAAATATCAAGGCTGAATTTTATTATTATCTCAGTTTAAAACAAAAAATAATACTAATATGGATGTTACATAGAATTTTCCTCTTTTTTCACTTCTTAATGTTTAAATTTTAATTGGTTAATTGTTATAAAACTATTTTCTTATACCCAAATGCATAAACACTTTGTTAATTTTTATTACAGTCTCATGAATTAAATTAACATTTATAAGGCTGTTAAAAAAACAATCAAAGTGATTATGCATTTGGTCACTAATTGTTTAAATTTTCAAATTAGTTTAACCCTTAAATGCAAGGTGTAGCCATTTGGAAACATATAATAAAAAAAACCCACTTGATGCACAAAACTGCATTTTTGGGCACTGGGGCCCCTTCTGTACAAAGTGTTCTTATAGTTTAGCTCAGATTTTTTAAACAGTTACAGGAAAAATCTTGGTTTTGCTTCGTATGTTTGTGAAAAATCTAAAACACGTTTTTTTTTTTACAAAAAGTGTAATATTCAAAAATGTTTGTTTAAATATTTTTTTTTTTTTTTGATTTATTCATCATTTTGTAATTTGAAAGTGGTATTCTCGCAATAAAATTCATTTTGGCGACAATAAATGTATAATTCATAATTTATAAATTTTTTTTTGTTTTTCATACACGTTAAAAAAATCAGAATTTAGCTAATTGGCAAAAAACCACCCAGGTAGAAATTGCCAACGTTACAACAAAAGCTGTACTGGGAGAGCACTGTTTTTGACGAAATGCCAGTACTACTTAAAACGTGCTTTGTCAGTACTGTTTACTGAAATTTAACGAGCTTTTTTTAATTTGTTAAAATTAAAAATTTTATAAATTTTACGTATTTTTACATCTATTACACAATTATTTATGTAAGAGAGACATCGCCATTCTTTTCTTGTGAAGTTTCGAAGGAATACATTAAAAATCTGTGATCTACACTAAGAGGTCAGTAAAGTTCTAGGAAACTACTAAATTTGTTATTAAATGTACTGGGATAATACCAAAAAAATAAAATCCCAAGCCTGCGCCAACGTTGGGAACTAACTACGGCCAAGCGTTTATTGGTGTTATCATTTCGACAACATGCCAGTACAGTGAAAGTTAAAAATCCGACGCATTGCCAGTACATGTACTACCGCCTCCAATACCGGGCCAACATTGTGCCGTTTGTATTTTTCTACCTGGGCATATTTTTCAATAAAAATCACTTTTTTTAAATAATTTTTTTTCGTATTTTTCTTGAAATCATATATAAAAAAATGGTTAAATTAGAAGAGGTCATGCATTTAAGGGTTAAAATACTTATTATGGGACCGAAGGTTGGGCGCCAATTTTTGTGTACGTACGTGTAACATACTTGATTTTTGTTGGCCCAAGATTGAAAATATCACTTTGCCTTATTGTGTGGCCTTTATTTGGGTGCCAAAAATATTTGAAACTTATTATTTTAAAAAATTTCTAAAGTATTAATTTATAGTTTATCCAGCCTTACATATATGTTTCTGTTCTATTATGTATAATCCAAAGTCCTTTCTTTTAAAAAGCTGTTTATTTCTCTTCAATTTCCAACTCTCCTTTTGTTAAAAAATTATTCCTGGTATTTAATTTTCCTTTTGTAAACATGTTATTTTACAAGATTTTAAATTTTTCATATTTTGAATTTTTAAGCATTTGTTGCATAGTGTTTTAATTGCTTATTATTACATTTATACATATATTTTTTGTATTTTACTGCTCTTATTTTTTTTAATTATATTATTTTTATTTTTGCTCTTTTTATTATAAAAATAATTATTATAAATAAAACCATATTATTAAATTTATAAAGTTGTTAAAAAGAAAAAAAAAATAATAAAAAATCAACACTTGTGCAATTCTTAAGAAATTGAGAAGAAAAAAATTAAAAAAAAAGTTTATGGTGTTTTATTAATTTATTTGAAAACAAAAGAAGAATTCAAAAACTTCAGGGGAGTGTCTTAAAACTATTTTTTTTATCATCGAAGTCGATAAATTATACCAAAATAATTGGTATAAAGTGGAACCAAAAAAATGAATTGAAATTATCATAGTTAGGCACAATTACTGACCCTCGTACTCAAAATGAAAAAGCATATGCTAACTAGCTGCCAGCTTTCCCTTATTGGAATTTGTGTGTTAAAAAGTTAGCAGCAAGTTAGTTAGCATACACTTTGTCATTTTGAATACGGGTATGAATGTATAGCTAAAATTTAACCGACAGTTAAATTCAAATTTTATATGGCAATAACAACAGGTGTTTCAGTTAAAGTCCTAATTTGAACCTAACTGGACTTTGAGTAATCGGGTCTTAGAAAATTGTGTGATGTGGGAAATTAGGGTTTTTGGAAATCTTATAAATATCCACAAGTTCGGATTGCTCATCGAGAATAAAAGTTCGAAAGTTAAGTGAAAGCAAATCATTAGCGAACAACGAACCAGAGAAACAAGCCAGCCGCCGTAAGCCGTTTACGCCGCCGCCGCCGGTCATTTTTGCCTTAGCCGCCGCCGCCGATTTTTCTCGGCTCATTTCGGCTGAAGGTATCAATTTTCCAAAATAAAAAAATTAAAAGCAAATGTCATTTTTAAAACAAATTTTCTACTTCATCATTTCCCGAACCATCAAGAGTATTTTTTTTTAGTTAAAAAAATAAAAGAACCAGTTTTATAGTCAGAGCTAAGAAGGATTTTTGTCATAAATATTTCTTAAGTTGGAAGTTTTGCTTGAAAACTTCTGACAGATTTCGCTGAAATTTGGATATGCAATAGAGGAGAGAATCCAAATGAACAATATACATATATACTTTTCAAATGACCAAGTGTAGATTGTAGGCAGAGCTTCGAAAGAATTAATTCAATTTTTGTTTAATTCGCACAAAACCGAATTCAGCTTTAGAAATTGAATATATATTATTCCACCAAAACATTCCCTTATAATTAATTCATAGGTTTCATTCCCAAATTTTAATATTAAATAGAATGCATTCTTATGTTGAATACATTCTTTATAGAATTACAATCAATTTAAATAATTAATTTTTTCATTAATTCTAATCTTTTACAAAATGGCTTATCAAAATTGTCATTTTATTAAATCAGTAAAAGATCTAAGGTATGAATATACTAATGATTCTGACAACACTTTAGTTTATAATTACAAATTAAATAAAAATGTGGCTTATTTTAGGGATTTAATATTGATATCATATACACAACCCATAAAAATAATTAAAAACGCAACATTTATTTTAAACTTTTACAAACTGAATGAAACGTGAAAGATCATTATAAAAGGAATGAATTCATGAAAGAATTCATTCACTATGCATGAAAATTAAAAGAATGAAGCCAGTGAATGAATTTATAAGGAATGGTGTAATCGTAAGATATATTAGTAAATTTTAATTAAAAGTCCAAAAGTGAATTAAAGAATTAATTCATTCGAATTTATGGTCGTAGGTTTGGTTAAGTAGATCACATCACATTTTTCAGAACTTCAGTACACATGAAATTATTATCGAAAGACACATTTTTAAGACTTTGCGGACGAAGATATTTACAATAATCGACACTGTTCTGAGTTCCGCATCCACAAAAAAATTCTAAAGTGAAACATTCCGAATTTTTTTTTTGCTGTTCCGTGATCCACATCCGAATTTTTTTTCGTTTTATTTCGTGTAGAAAAAGCTTGATGATAGTGAAGCGAATATATATTTTTTAACAACAATTATAATATAATAATTTATTTTAAAATTAGTCTATGAATATTAAAATTTGGTAGAAACAACAAATTTTCGAAATTTTTAATTCCGTGTGATTTTACAAATCAACTCTAATTAAAAAGTTTCGGAACTAAGAACAGGGGTGAATATCTGAATTTTTTAACTTTTCTTCTAAGTTTATTAACTTTTACATCTTTTCGAGCATAATTTTTTTCGAACCATATTTTTTTCTAGTTTATTCTAAAAACACATTTAATTTTGAATGAAAATAGAGTTTGTTTATTTCTAAGTTCCGAATCCACATAAAAAATTCTAAAGTGAAACATTCCGAATTTTTTTGCTGTTCTGTGATCCACATCCGAATTATTTTCTTCGTTTTATTTCGTGTTGGAAAAGCTTGGTGAAAGTAAAAGGAATATTTTGTTGCAAAAATTAATATGTTAAAATTTATTTTAAAATTTGTTGAAACAGTCAATTTCCGACATTTTGAATTTTGTGTGATTTTACAAAACCACTCTAATTAAAAAGTTTCGGAATTCAGAACAGGGGTGATAGTGTCAAAACTCTGTTTTTGAGCGACTTCAAGCACTTAACAATTTGAAATTCAGCAATTTTTCAACCGATTTTGAATAGTGTAACATTCTTGGAAAGACAAAAAATTTAGCTTTCCAAATATATATAGATTTATTTATAACTGAAATATGTTGACAGTTTTTTTTTTTAAATAATAAAATTATTTTTTTTTTTTAATTTGTATACTTTGACGGCTTTTTTACAGTATTAAACAATTATTTACTATTGTAATTCATTCTGAAAGTGGGTTAGTTCTTAGTAAAATCAGATTCTTTTGTTTAAATTAATTGAAAATTGAAAAAGTTATCGTAATTTTTCTAAACATTTAATTTCAGCAACTCGAGATTCTTGTTTGCACAATCATTAAGGTTAATATTTTCAATTTTCTTATAAATGCAGAGATTCCATGTTTATAAAAAATGTATAACTTTGACAATTTTAAAGCGATTAAAATAGAACTTCATTTTGCCCTGAATAAAGAATAAATTAGATAAAAATTAGTTTTTTTTTAAACAAAATATTGCAATTAAAAGCCGTCAAAATTAAACAAAATAAGAAAAAATTAAGAAAATCAGTTTTATTTGAAAATATTTCCACACAATTTTGTTGAATATATAAACATATGTATATATTTGGAAAGCCCAACTATCTCTCCTTCTAGCTCCGTTCAAAAACTAAAAATCCTAAATTTGTAATTTTTATCGATGAATTTAACTTAAAATTATTTTTTATTTGATAATTCCAAATTTTTTGCACAATTTTCTACTGCTATATTTTGGAAAAAACCTTAAACATCTTTAAAATACGTGTATAATGTTCTATCAAGCCGATCAAGCCGCCGCCGCCGCCGATTATTTGGTTGCGCCGCCGCCGCCGATTTTTATCCGGCTCAACCTTAATCGCCGCCGCCGCCGCCGATTTTTTGCTTGCGCCGCCGCCGCCGATTATTTTGATCGGCTTGTTTCCCTGCAACGAACGAACTTCGGCAAAATTTACAAAGCTCAACCGAAGCCGTACACCGAAAAATTTGAATGAAAAGCAAGATTTTGCCCCATAGATTTTTCAATATTTTTTATCAATTCGGTTAAAAAATTTGAAACAAAAATCATCGGTATTAGAACCGACAGAAGAAGGAGTTACAAAAGAAAAGGAGCTATTCCACAACCGGTTATTTTGAATAGAAAATTTTGCCGGGATGTTTATATTTAGTTACTACCCAGGAAAAATTTCTGTTTCAAGGAAAAGGTTGTAGTATGGGTGAGTTCCTAAACGTCAAAATACATTGCAGTGATGCGGTTTTACTACTGTTTTGATACAAAGCAAACAAGTGTGTTGTTTACTTTGTAATAAAAACATGTCAACAAAGCATCAACAAAATTTGTGATGCACAGTTTGCTTTTTCTATGCGCATCAATTGCAATTAGGAATGCATGACTTTGTTCAGTTGCATTGCAAATGGCGTTTTGGAACTCACCCTATATCTACTTTTCCTCTATAATCTCTTCTGCTGCCAATTAACATCGGTGATTTTTATTTGAAATTGTCTCAAAAGCAACCGCTTCTATAACCTCCAGCGTAGAACCGGTTGCCCTAGAAATAAAAATTTTTTCTAGTTGCCAACAACACCAATTCTGCAACTGCTTTCACTAGAATCGATTCCATGGAACCAGTTCTGGAGCCCGTTCCACGGATATGAAAGGTATGACTTACGCAGAATTAGTTCTAGAACTGATTCTAGGGCAAACGGTTTTACTTTGGAGCTATAGATTTACTCCTAAATTCATAAACGCTTTGTAAATTTATAGGAGGTTTATTGAACAAATTTTGTATGAAAATGACGTTTTGTAAACCTGCTATAACTTTACAAAGCATTATGAATTGAGGGGTAAGAACACAAATCATCGGTGTTAGAATTGACAGTCGAAGGGGTTGTAAAGGTAAAGTAACTATTCTGTAACCGATTCTTTGGAACAGAAAATTTTCCTGGGTAATTTTGTCAAATTATAAGGGTTTTCATATAAACTCGTAAATGTCTTGTAAACCTTGTGTAAATATATCCCATATTTTTTATATATGGATTAAACTTATAAACATACCAGGTTTACACCGTTTACCAATAGAATACGAGTTTATATGAAAACCCCTTAGATGTTTTTGATAGAATTGTTTTTGTTTGTAAAATGAGGAAATTTATATTTTTTAAAGTAAATTTGTTAAAGTTCTTGGTTGATACAGAAAACTGTCTGCAAAATTTTGATGCACTGTTGAGGAATGGTTGTGTAGTTGAGAGTGGTTGTACTTTAACCCTTTGACGACCACAGGCAAGTATGCTTGTCAAAAGGTTTTTCGCACTTATAATTGATCAGATAAAAGATAGAGTAAATATATCCAAATGTGATTTGTAGAGGAGGATTGAGACGACAAAAGTGTAGTAGTCCGTAAATCTACCTGGTCCCGCTTTCGCCTTGCTAGCCCTCGAAATTGGTAAACTAAAGTTCTTCATTTGAGGGGTAAAAAGCACAAACTTTGACAAGCAAAATGAAGGGCAAGTAATGGGTCTATAAGGCCAATTTTTTGTGAATTATCTATAATTTAGTATGAGATCACGAAAATAAAATATTAATAAAAATCGCTTCGTCTGGAACGGCAGGGTCGTCAAATTGCAAATACTTTTGGCAAGCGAAATGAGGGGCAAGGAGGGGTTAAAAGGAGCCAATTTTTCTTGGCATAACTATAATTAGGTCAGAAATCATGAAAATCGTAAAAACTTCAAAATCGCTTCTGCAGAAAAAGTATGATCCTCAAAGGGTTAAACGATTGTACCTTGAAACGTTTCATTTTTATTTTTCTTACGGCCATGTATAGCTTAAATTTCAGTCTTTTAAATCTGTAATTGCTAAGAAAAAATTTGGTTGTACCTTGAAACGTATTTATTGAATGAGAACAAATTCTTGTCATTAAAGACCCTTTAAAACACGATATTTTTATAATATTGCCAAAATTTATTTAAAAATAAAATAAACATCCGATAACGTCAATATTTGGTTAGCCGTTTCAATTGATATGGGGTAAAAAATTACATTTAAATTCATTTAAAAATAAAGTAAATATCCGTTATAGTCAATATTTGGTTAGCAGTTTCAATTTAAATACACTCAGATCTCTTTTTGTGGAAATTTTTTTTTTCATGAGGATTTGAAGTTATGCGGTTTTAAAATCGACGTTTTTTAAACATTTTTAACCCTTTAATATAAGTTTTGTCATTTCAAAAAGTGTTTTTTTTTTTATTTTTAAAATTAAGTGGGTTATTTCAAAATTTTACAAACAACGCAAGGCAAGGCGTTGCGTTTTACAAAATAACTCCCTTAATTTATTAAGCAACGTACAGAGATTCTTAACACAAAAAAAACTGGTTACAATTGCAGAGGGTCTGTTTGTGAGTTCCCTCGTGCTATTTACATGAAATTTTAGTATGTGATAGAGAGGGTAAAATTAAAAAACTTTGAGTAAGAGACATATAGGCCCTAGTTAATATTTAGGGGGTAGAAATGAGTTTCAAAGTTTTAAGTTGAGGACTCTTCACTGAGGCAGGAGTAGAAAAAGTAACAAATGAAATCGCGATGGCCATTGAAAGTAAAGTGAAGTGCAGCGTCCAGTTTCTTATTTTTTATCTCCGGCGAAGCAAATCTTTGCAAACAGCATTGGAATATTGCCAGATAGACCTACCATGAACAAAGTGAAAAAATCATGCTTCCAAATAGTCATGCCTTATAAAAAAAACCCTTTCATAAACTTTATTAACATTGTTTCTTACATAGTGGTAATAAATTGTGTACTCTGCGGGTACTCGCGGGAACCGAAAACAGTCCAAACAACAACAATTTACACGCAATTTTTAGTATGGGAACGCTTTTGGGCTAGTTTGGGTAACCGTGGTAAAGTACTCGACTTCGGTTTGGGAACAAATTCAAAAATTGTAAATTTTAAAAGATTTAGTTTTTTAGCCGAAGATAAGAATTTTCGGAGAAATTATATGCGTATTATTTTAAATTAAAGTCGATCAAATTAGGTCTGTTAAAGTATTTCAAAATTTCTACAAAATATTTGAATTATTGAGGAAATTTTCTCTAAATATTTATAGATCTTGAAAGGACGAAAAGCAACCAAGCTCAATAATTAATCAATTTTTTGTTGTTGTTTTTGTTTTTTCTTTTATATTTTAAATGTTTAATAACGCTCCTAGACGAGAACAAGAAATTCTCATTGAGTTTGTAATTTAACTTAACAAATATTTCCAGAAATTCTAAAAACGTCGTCCCCTGACGATTTCTTTAGGCAAGAATGAAATCCGGATAGGGACATGCCTCCCATAGATTATTTTTCACAATTTGTAATGTGGTGGCAACACTATGTCCAGCTAAACATATTAATTACAGCTGATCATAAAAATAATATAAAAACGGAGTAAAAGTGTTTAATAAATTGAAGTCTTGGTAAATAAAATTTCCTTAAACATAAATATATGTGAAAAGTATGAAATATATGTGGAGAAAATAAGAAAATTACGGAAAATCATCATTGATCTTTTAACATCTACTTGGTTGCTATTGTTGTTGTCGGTGTTTTTTCTTGGCGCTTGAGTGAACGGTCTATTGCTGTTTTTGTCTTACTTACTATATTTGCACAACATCGTCGATATTATTATTGCTGAATTGGATAATACGTAATATTGCTGTTTCATTCTAAATATTATTGGAGGGATTTTTTCATATTGTTTATTTTCCATTGAAATTTTTTCATAATAAATAAATTTTTTTATATAAATGGCTGGAAGAAAAATTGCTTGTGGTGGATGCAAAAAAGAAGTCACAAAAAGTGGCAGTGTTCAATGCTGTGCCTGTGTAAGTTGGTTCCACATACCTTGTGCGGGTGTCACACAGGAATTTTGTACCCTAATGGCTAAAAATGGTGGCATATCGTTCAAATGTAAAAACTGTATAGATAGACCGGAGAATAGTAATACCTTACGGGATGAAATAAATCTTCTGAACAACAAAATTGATGGTTTATTTGAACAAATTTCAAAGCATAAGGATGTCATAGACTCGAAGCTTGAAGATATTGTTTCGAACATTAAAACTGAATTTGTGTCCCGATTTGAGAGGGTGGAAGAAGATGTAGCAAATTGTTGTCAACAGGTAAAGGGGCTGGATTTGAATCTTGAAGGCAAAATAAAAAAAACTTGAGGCGGACAATAACACCCTAGTACACCGTATGAACAGATCTGATGTGGTAATAACTGGTTTGCAGCAGAAACTTAAGATTCAAGAACTTGAAGAAAAAATTATAAATCTATGTTCTTTCCTCGGTATAACTATCAGTGTGGATGATATTCAACACATTTGTTACATGAAAAAATCAAAGTGTGTCCTTGTGAAATTTACGCATGTGAGAATCCGTGATCGATTGATGGGTGAATACTTTAAAACGAAATCTTTGAAGTTAAGTGATGTAGATAAAGGCGATATTCATAGCAGAGTGTTTATCAATGATCATTTCTCTCCAATGGCTGCTAAGATGAACTACGTATGTAAAAAACTTTTGGATGATAAAAAAATCAAAAGATTTAAGATTTACAATGCTGATAGACCAACTGTCCTTATAATTAATAATGATGGTAATGAAGCTGTAAAAAATTATGAAGAATGTTTGAAGTTAATATAATATGGATAATTTTTTAGTATCTTCTACTTACACTTAAATAATTTTTGTTAAATTTACTTTTTTTCTATTGTCATTATTTTTTTTGATTTGCTTTAATAATTTAAAATGATAAACGCAAATAGTAAAATGAAACAATTTTTAATATTTTTCTTCATAATTCTTTTTTGGTTCCCCCACCGCTTATATTTTTGTTTCTTTTTTATCTTTTTAGATGATGTATGATATTAATATCGGTCCTATTGTTAACGACAATATTATTCTTAGACGACAGTTAAATAGAGATAAACATTTTTTTTAACATTGGTCATATGAACTGTCGGAGCATTTGCCCGTCAAATGCTTTTAAACTTGATGAATTACGAAATATTCTTGAAGGCTGCTACTTGGATGTTTTTGGTGTAACTGAAACTTGGCTTAAGCCACCTATATCGAATAGCGCGGTATCCATTTCGGGCTACTCAATTTTTAGAAACGATCGCCCATTCGAAAACGCTAGGGCTGGGGGTGTTTGCATTTACATCTCAAACAGGATTAAATCCCGGGTTGTGTTTAGGGCCCAACAATATGGTGTCTGTGAGACTATTTTTGTGGAAGTTGTAATGGAGAACCGGAAAACTTTGGTGGGTGTAGTGTATCTGCCTGGGGGTGGTAGACAAGATTTTAATGTTTTTCAAACGTTACATGAACACCTTTTTATACAGTATAGCAGTATAATAATTGTTGGTGATTTTAATCACAATCTTTTTGATTCTACTAAATCAAATTTTGTAAGGAATTTTTGCATTCAAAATGCACTTAGGATTCGTCACAATATTGCACCTACGCATTTTGATATAGGTCATCGATCTGCGTCTCTCTTAGATTATTTTTTGCTTGGGGGTGAAATTGATGTGAGGCTCTCAGGTCAATTTCAATGCCCCTCTATATCGGATCATGCATTTATTTATTTATCAGTGGCTTTAAATGTAGACAAAGAGGATCAGTTCTTTGTGTATAGGAATTTTCGAAACATTGACTGGGATGAGCTAAATGCGTTTTCTCGCTCTTATGACTTTTCTTCAATCTATGAAACTAATGACGTGGATTCTCAAGTTGATTTGTTAAATATATTTTTGAATGAAGCATATTCTTATGTTCCTATAGTTCGTAGGAGGGCTGTAATTGACGGAAATGCATGGATGAAATGCAGAGAGATCTCTGATGACGAAAGCTGGCACACTTATTGCAGATACCGTAATAAGGCTAAGAGTATAGTAAGGAAACATAAGAGGCTAAACTCGGTTAGACTATTTGATAGTAGAGGTAATGTAGATGTGTGGAGGACTTTGCGTAAGGCTGGGTGTTTGGAAGACGGAATGGTTGATCCTGATCATGATGTAAATGAGGTAAATGACTTTTTTGTTGGTGTTTCCGGGGTTAGAACAAATGATTTTGATTTCAGTTATTTAGATGATGATTCGGTTTTTTCCTTTGACAATGTATCGGAAATGGATGTTGTTAATGCTCTGGGTATGGTGAAATCAAATTCTATTGGAGTAGATGGAATCCCTTTGAGGTTCATTAAGTTAATTTTCCCAGAGTTTTCTAGGCATTTTTTACATGTGGTAAATAGTTTGATCACAACATCTACTTATCCATCTTCTTGGAAAGTTTCGAGAGTTGTCCCGATTCTAAAATCTAACTCGCGAACTGCTGTCGATAATTTAAGGCCTATTTCTATTCTTCCGGTGCTGTCAAAGGTGGTTGAACACTTACTGAAATCTAGAATGCTAGAATATCTTGATAATAATAATATGATTAATGGAAGCCAGTATGCTTATAGAAAGGGATACAGTACTTCTTCTTTATTAATAGAGTTGACGGATACAATAAGGAAAAATTTAGATGCAGGGAGGGTAAACCTTTTAGTGTCACTGGACCTTTCTAGGGCCTTTGATTGCATTGATCATGGTAGACTTATATCAAAACTACGTGATGAATTTAGATTTTCAAAAACCGCCTGTAAACTTATTTATTCTTACTTAACTGATCGCTCGCAATTTGTTGACATTAAAGGTCGAATATCGGATACTCGAGGTATTTGCTGTGGTGTGCCGCAGGGGTCGGTGATTGGCCCACTTTTGTTTGTTCTGTATATGAATGATTTTATTGATACGGTTACGATTTCTAATGTATCCAAGGCATTTATTTTTGCAGATGATGTACAGTTACTTTTAAGCAGTGATAGACAATTTTTAGACGTTTTAGAAGCTGTTGCAAACTATTGTTTAAATAATATATCATCATGGATGTCTGAGAATAAATTTAGCATTAACTTAACAAAAACTAAGTGCATGGTTTTTGGTAATTGTCATGAGCATGATTTTAATGTTCATATTAATGGCTTTAGATTGCAGTTTGTCCACCAGCTGATGATCTTAGGGATTATGGTAGACAATAAACTTAATTTTAGCCGACATATTGAAACTGTGACTGGGAGACAGGGAAACAAGCCGATCAAAATAATCGGCGGCGGCGGCGCAAGCAAAAAATCGGCGGCGGCGGCGGCGATTAAGGTTGAGCCGGATAAAAATCGGCGGCGGCGGCGCAACCAAATAATCGGCGGCGGCGGCGGCTTAATCGGCTTGATAGAACATTATACTCGTAATTTAAAGATGTTTAAGGTTTTTTCCAAAATATAGCAGTAGAAAATTGTACAAAAAATTTGGAATTATCAAATAAAAAATAATTTTAAGTTAAATTCATCGATAAAAATTACAAATTTAGGATTTTTAGTTTTTGAACGGAGCTACAAGGAGAGATAGTTGGGCTTTCCAAATATATACATACATATGTTTATATATTCAACAAAATTGTGTGGAAATATTTTCAAATAAAACTGATTTTCTTAATTTTTTTTTATTTTGTTCAATTTTGACGGCTTTTAATTGCAATATTTTGTATAAAAAACTAATTTTTATCTAATTTATTCTTAATTCAGGGTAAAATGAAGTTCTACTTTAAGTTATACATTTTTTTATAAACATGGAATCTTTGTATTTCTAAGAAAATTGAAAATATTAGCCTTAATGAGTGTGCAATCAAGAACATCGAGTTGTCTTATAATAGCTGGAATTAAATGTTTAGAAAAATTACGATAACTTTTTCTATTTTCAATTAATTCAAACAAAAGAATGTGATTTTACTAAGAACTAAACCCACTTTCAGAATAAATTACAATAGTAAAGAATTGTTTAATACTGTAAAAAAGCCGTCAAAGTATACAAATTAAAAAAAAGAATTAATTTTAATATTTAAAAAAAAAAACTGTCAACATATTTCAGTTACAAATAAATAATTCTATATATATTTGGAAAGCTACATTTTTTGTCTTTCCAAAAACGTTACAAGATTCAAAATCGGTTGAAAAATTGCTGAATTTCACCCACAATGACACTATCACCCCTGTTCTGAATTCCGAAACTTTAATTTTTTTAAAATTCAAAATGTCGGAAATTGACTGTTTCGAACAAATTTTAGCATACTGACAAATTTTGAAATAAATTTTAAAATATTAATTTTTGCAACAAAATATTCGTTTTACTTTCACCAAGCTTTTCCAACACGAAATAAAACGAAGAAAATATTTCGGATGTGGATCACAGAACAGCAAAAAAATCAGAATGTTTCACTTTATAATTTTTTATATGGATTCGGAACTTCGAAATAAACAAACTCTATTTTCACTCAAAATTAAATGTGTTTTTAGAATAAACTAGAAAAAAATATAGCTCGAAAAAAATTATGCTCGAAAAGATGTCAAAGTTGAAAAACTTAGAAGAAAAGTTAAAAAATTCAGATATTCACCCCTGTTCTTATTTCCGAAACTTTTTAATTAGAGTTGATTTGTAAAATCACACGGAATTAAAAATTTCGAAAATTTGTTGTTTCTACCAAATTTTAATATTCATAGACTAATTTTAAAATAAATTATTATATAATAACTGTCGTTAAAAAATATATATTCGTTTCACTATCATCAAGCTTTTTCTACACGCAATAAAACGAAAAAAATAACTCTGACGTGGATCACGGAACAGCAAAAAAATTCGGAATGTTTCACTTTAGAATTTTTTTGTGGATTCGGAACTCAGAACAGCGTCGATTATTGTAAATATCTCCCCAATTTTATAAGTCGACCGAGAAATAACTTAACATTTTTTTTCGTCCGCAATGTCTTAAAAATGTGTCTTTTGATAATTTCAGGTGTACTGAAATTTCTGAAAAATGTGATGTGATCTACTTAACCAAACCTACGACCATAAATTCGAATGAATTAATTCTTTAATTCACTTTTGGAATTTTAACTAAAATTTACTAATGTATCATTCGTTAATACTATTCCTTATGAATTCATTCACTTCATTCTTTTAATTTTCATGCATAATGAATGAATTCTTTCATGCATTCATTCTTTTTATAATGATCTTTCACGTTTCATTCGGTTTGTAAAAGATTAAAACAAATGTTGAGTTTTTAATTATTTTTATGGGTTTTGTATATGATATCAATATTAAATCCCTAAAATAAGCCACATTTTTATTTAATTTGTAATTATAAACTAAAGTGTTGTCAGAATCATTAGTATATTCATACCTTAGATATTTTACTGATTGAATAAAATGACAATTTTAATAAGCCATTTTGTAAAAGATTAGAATTAATGAAAAAATTAATTATTTAAATTGATTGTAATTCTATAAGGAATGTATTCAACATAAGAATGCATTGTATTTAATATTAAACTTTGGGAATGAAACCTATGATTTAATTATAAAGGAATGGTTTGATGGAATGATATATATTCAATTTCTAAAGCTGAATTCGGTTTTGTGCGAATTAAGCTAAAATTGAATTAATTCTTTCGCAGCTCTGCCTACAATCTACACTTGGTCATTTGAAAAGTATTTTATTTTATTTTGTAACACTGTGTAATTTGTATCCAAAACTATGGGTGCTAAAGACGTGTTCATTTGGATTCTCTCCTCTATTGAATATCCAAATTTCAGCGAAATCTGTCAGAAGTTTTCAAGCAAAACTTCCAACTTAAGAAACATTTATGACAAAAATCCTTCTTAGCTCTGACTATAAACCTGCCCAGCCAGAAATTGACAAACATAAAAGCGTTCTGAAAGCACTTTGTATGGTGGTTGAACCGTTATCAAAGCAACATATTTTTGGGTTTTATAGTGTTCTCAGAACACTAAAATTATAACCATGATTTACGGTCTCATGTTTGTATTTAGAGTATTTTAGAAACGTTGCAAAATCAAAAAATAAAGTGATTTTAAAGCGTTATAATTTTTATTTATAGAACGTTTTCAAAACATTAGAAAAACTAAAAATAAAGTGATTTTAGATTGTATTAATACAAGAGTGGAGTGTCTTCCGAGAATTTTAAAAACGAAAAGTAGAGCAATTTTCCGGTACTCTAAATACAAAAAATAAAATAATTTCTTAGTACTTAAAAAACATTAATTTTTTTTATATATTTTATTAGAACTTAAATTAGTTTTAAATGATTATGTTAAAAAATTATAGGATATTAAGAGAAATGTAGATGTGTTCAAAACTGAAAAATTGCCTTGTAGGGAAAATCACAAACCTCTATAGACGAAATCTCTTCCGAAATGTTCTAAAACTTTATTAGGAACATCTACTTTGAGCGGCGATTCTAAAGTGATGCTAGGTTTAGACGATACTTTGGGAAATTTTCAATATTTTGGAATAAAGTCTAATCTTCCCAGTGAAGAAAATCATTACCAGATATGTGGTTATGTAACTACATACTTGGTAATGGTAACTAGTTACTTTTGTTATTACATTTCTTATTACCTTTATATGGCGATGTCGCGAAAAATAATGAGTTATGGTTACACACCAGCATACGAAAAATCAAAAAATATATCGTTACCTATGTGCTTACCAGTACTGACAAAAATAATGAGAATTTTAAAAAAATAAATTATATAAAAAAAATATATTTTATTGTATTTTTTGCTGATGCGGGATTCGAACCTGGGTCTACAGATTGCTAGTCAATAGCTCTACCATCTGAGGTATATCGACATGTAATATTTAATAGATAAAAACATAATTGACCTGCTGCACACAAGTAAGCTTACTCTCCAACATACAAAAAATATGTGGTTACATATATCCTTAATATTGAGTCTAAAAATAGATTTCAAAAAAATCTAGAAAATTATTTTCTATTTGAAATAATGATAAAAGTAAGTCATTATCAGTAATTCATTATTATATGTTTTAAAATAATGCGGAAGGTAAGTGGGTGTCATTACTGGTAGTCCAAAAAATAATGATATGTCATTACCGTTTCTACACTGGGTTGATATCACTTTTGATTCAAATCTTTATTATAATGCAAATAAATGGGAAATGGGGTTTCAACCGCATACATTATCAAGCCATTTTTGATTGGTCTCTATTATGGAAATTCAAAACCGCATTCGGCTAAAAAATTTCTGGAAGAACTTGTTTTGGAAGCCAAGGTATAAATATTTTTTTAGTCTCAAACTTCATTAAGTAATCAAATTTTTATTAATTTAAGATTTTAAGAAAATTTGTGGAACTTATGCCACATTTTTATGGCTCAAGCTCAGTGACCATGACTATTTATAATCTAATACATATTTCAAATGACGTAAATAATATGGGGGCGCCTATATCACAATTTTCAGCATTTGATTTTGAAAATAGCTTAGGTTTTGTAAAAATTGTAAAATCTCCAACTAATCCCATTTCCCATATACAAAGGAAATTGCATGTTTTTAATACCAATTCCCCAAATAATATTCCACAAGTATATCCTTTCAATAAGAGCAGCAACTATTCTCTGGGGAAACCTTTACACACTTCTGAATCTAGAGTTTTTTCTTTCGTAAACATTTATGGATTTCGAATTACATCTATTCATCCTGATAATATATGTATGTTTATTACACAATGGGAACATTATGATTGTGAAAGAAATTTTTAGTACAAAACATACGAAACACAAATACAGTGATATGCATTTGAAAGGCAACAATTTCAAGGAAACTAGAACGTTTTTTAACTACCCTATCTAATCAAAGGAGATCGGATTATATAATGTAACAAATTTAGATGAAAACAACACTGAAATAGGTATACATATGATGGAAGCTAAATGCATTCTTACAACATTTTATAACGAATCAATTGCTATTTCCCTTTTACATAAATAATTGCAACAAAATATTACAAAAGTAATAAAAATAATTTTTAGTACTAAAACACATACAATCTTTCTTTTAATCAACAGTTGTAGAATTTGTTAAAAATCGTTATCAAAGCATTTTAAAGATGGTATTTTCCAAACGTTCTCAAAACGTTTTAATTTTGGTATAAACAATGCTTTGAGAGTACTTAGTTTTTTGCACCATCATCAATTTCTGGCTGGGTGGTTCTTTTATTTCTTTTGAACTAAAAAAAAAAATACTCTTGATGGTTCAGGAAATGATGAAGTAGAAAATTTGTTTTAAAAATGACATTTGCTTTTAATTTTTTTATTTTGGAAAATTGATACTTCCAGCCGAAATGAGCCGAAAAAAATCGGCGGCGGCGGCTGAAGCAAAAATGACCGGCGGCGGCGGCTTAAACGGCTTACGGCGGCTGGCTTGTTTCTCTGCTGGGAGAGTAATTTACACTCTTAGACGATTATATAACTCAAATATATTTCTTCCTCTGCATATAAGGCGAAAAGTAGCTTTCTCCCTTCTTATGTCACTTATTTGTTACTGTTTAGAAGTGACATCGGGCACGATCTCAACAGTTTTTGCAAAGTTGGAGAGAGCATTTAATATGATTGTCAGGTTCGTTTTTAATGTAAGACGTAGGGAGCATATAACGCCTTATGTAATTAATTTCTTAGGTTGCACTTTTAGGAAATTTGTAGATTTCCGATTGTTATTTTTCTTTTATAAAGTTATGTTTACATCCATACCGCCTAACTTACGCAATGAATTCAATTTTATTATGTCTACCCGGAATGTACAGATCGATATTCCGATTCATTCTACGACAATCTTTGAACGTACGTTTCTAATGAGAGTAGCTCGACTATGGAATGATTTACCGGCTTATCTAAAAGTTTTTAATTTTTCAATTAATATCTTCAAGAAGAATATGTTTGCACATATCTGTGAGACTTCATAGCACGAAAGTTTTGATTACTTGTATGTTACTTATTTTCGGCGGCACTTCTATGTTGAACCTTATACTAGATTTGCACTTAACCAGGGATTGGTGCCTTTTGAAAGCTACTTGTATATGCGTGTCAAATTCCATATAAATTTTGAATCAAAACTAATTGTATAGATATGATTTTATACAGTATAGATAGAATTTTTTTTTTACTTAACCAGGGACTGGTAGTTTTTGAAAACTATTTTTATTTACTTGTCAGACTATACAAATTTTTAATTGAAAAGTAAAATTTTAAAAAATGCTACTAATTTTTTGCTGTATTGTAAATTGGGTATTAGAATATTTTGATTGACTCTTTACACATGATTTTATATTTGTTTGTTGAAGTTATAAGATAATAATTGTCAATAACATGGACCACATATAGTATTTGCATACTTTTTCCTGATTATTATGGCTGGGGGGCCAACAGAAAAAAGAATTAGTATTTCTAAGGTTATTTATAGTAAATGAAATTCATGAATTAATATTGTTAAGTTATACCGTATAAAACTTTGTAATATATTTATTGGCCTTTTGTGGCTTTGATATTACAATAAATAAAGCAAATAAATAAAAAAAATAAAATAAAATACGTTTGGGATTTTAGCACATTTGATTCCTTTAATGCAATAAATGTATATCCCGATAAAAATAAATTTAAAAAAAAAGACTAATTTAAAGTTTGTTTTTGGTTTTGTTAAAAAATGTTTTTGTAACATTTGAAATCCAGTTTAACTGTCAAATTCCGTAATGCAAACGGGGAAAAAGAAAGTCGATTTAGCGAGAATTCGGAGAAGTGTAAATTTTCTATGCAAGTTTTACTTCAAGGTGATCCAATTAAGGTGAGTCTAATTGCATACAACCAATGGCCTTGCAACTCTCTCCATATTTTTTATTTGAAAAAATATTAGGCGGCTTGGAACAGGAACGAACTCCGACTGGTTAATCAGGGATGGAAAAGGCTCACTTATCCGGGCTCTTATACCAAAAAATGTTAGATCGCTCTTACATATTTAAAAATTTAAATAACTAAAAAATTGCTTCCTCTTTGGCTCGTTAAAAAACATAAAAATTAAATATTTAGATAATAGCAAATATTAGCACAAATTGCGAAAAAAAAAAACATTTGCAAAAAGCGAAATTTTTGCAACAATATATTCGCTTGCAGAATGTCGATCGCTGATTACCTCTTTTAATTAATTTTCTGTACCATAAAGCCTTTTTCGAATTCCACCGTTATTTTGCAATTTTTAAGTGCGGTTTTTTTAAATATATAACCTAGGGATTAAATTTTTGTACCATAAAGTCTTTTTTCAAATTCCGCTATTATTTTGCAATTCTTTACGTGCATTTATTTTCAATTAATAATCTAGGGGCTATAATACACATTTCAGACAACAAAGTTTGGTGGCTAGTTGCAAAAAAAATCGCGAAAAATTAAATTTGTGCAAAAAGGAAAATTTTTGCATCAATATATTTGTTTGCAGAATCTAAATCGCTGATTACGTTTCCTAATTAATTTTTTGTACCACAAAGTCTTTTTTCGCGTTCCGCTTTTATTTTGCACTTTTTTAAGTACGTTTCTTTTTAATTTATAATCTAGGGACTATAATACACATTTCATACAACAAAGTGTGGTGGCTAGTTGCAAAAAAAAAATCGCGAAAAATAAAATTTGCAAAAAGGGTACATTTTTTCATCAATATATTTGTTTGCAGAATGTAAATCGCTGATTAAGTTTTTTAATTAATTTTTTGTACCATAAAGCCTTTTTTCGCTTTCCGCGATTATTTTGCAATTTTTTAAGTGTGGTTTTTTTAAATTTATAATCTAGGGTCTATAGTACCAATTTTATACACAAAAGTTTGGTGTTTAGTTTGCAAAAAAAAAAAGAAAAATAAATCGCGAAAAAATATTTTCAAAAAGGAAAATTTTTGCGTTATTGTATTCATTTGCAGATTGTTAATCGCTGATTGAGTTTTTTAATTATTTTTTTCTATCACAAAGTCTTTTTTCGCGTTCCTCTATTATTTTGCAATTTTTTTAGTGCGGTTTTTTTAATTTATAATCTACGGAGTATAATGTCCATTTCATAAAACAAAGTTTGGTGGCTAGTTGCAAAAAAAAAAACAAATTTGGCATTGTTTGCAGAATGTAAATCTTTTAATTAATTTTCTGAACCCCAAAGCCTTTTTTCGCATTCCGATATTATTTTGCAATTTTTTACGCATGGTTTTTTAAAATTCATAATCTAGGGCTATAATGCTGTTGGAATAGTATAATTTCATAGTATAGTTCCATTCTTGATTTTTATAACTAAATTATTATTTTCCATCCCTGGTTACAATCGATGTTTTAAGTCATACAAAGAGCGCACATAATGGCCCTGCAAACATATAAAAGATACCTTCCAAGAAGATATTAAAGCGATATCTTCTATCAGATATTGTTTTTGAGGCTTAAATTTAATAATGAAAAAATTAAATCGTTTTTTTATTGTACCGGGAGTTTATTTAGCGATATCCCTTTTATCTTCCATATGAGTTATTGCTTTCATATTGCCTGGAAGTATTGTTTTAGTGTAACAGTTGTTTCCGACGGAGGAAACTTCCGGAATACGAAATTGATATTGCCGGCAATAAATGTTTTCTTCCTGGCGATATGTTCGGAGAATCTTCTTCGTATTGCCATGTTTGCTGGGTGATATTGGTTTGAGTATGTTCCTGTTCCAAGGCACATAATAGAACAAATGCTTTCTCAGTGATAGAGAGTGCCCCAATCTCTTTATTATGTATACTCTTTGATACAACTTAAAGATCTTTCTGATTACAAAAACAAATTCATGATCGAGTAATCTACAAAAAATTAGGCAACTGAGAAACAAATTAACTTTTCTGCGAAGACAACGGTAGCTATTCGGAAATACTATTTTATCATTCAACTAATACTTGGTACCTGTGTTTTTTTTCCGTATGTTATAAATTTTTAATTTGTTTGCGTTTTTCCAAAACCTGCACACGCTTTTCGAATAGCTACCAAATTTTTGTTTTTGTTAACGTATAAATTTGTATTAGAAAATATAGCAATTTTTATTATCGTATTTTTTCAAACTAATTATTACACAATTAAAAAATTAAGAAAATTAAAGTATGAAAGAATTGGTAAAGGAATTCTTACAAAATTTTTATTTAGTAATATGAATGTATATAACTTACAAAGTATTTTATTTTTAAAGTCATATAAAAAAACTATTTACAATGACAAACCAACAATTAATATTTAACAAAGTAATCCTATTTTTTTTTTATTAAGAAAATAATCATACAAATTATGACACAAAAATAAAAAAGTACCAAAAAATACTTAAAATTACCACTTTTAAAAGAAGTGTTAAGGCCGGATTTGCTAGTCAACACTTAAGTTTTACTAACATTAAAATAAGGATATTCATATCAAAAATGTTAAGGCAGAATTAAGCCCAAATTACTTGAACGTAGACGTAACGTCACTCCTTGTGGAAAATCTAATAAGTTAAAGAGTGTAGTTGACACGTTTTATTTATTTTTTGCTCATTATCTTAGATTGAATCAGCTGATTCGTCACGTTATATTTAAGTTCAAGTAATTTCGGCTTTAGTATGTAAGTAACGTTTGCATAACCAATCAGCTGATTTTGTTGTTGGTTTAAAAAAAGCGTAGGTATATGTGGTTAATTTGTCTAACATCTAAGATTTCACTTACACAAAAAAAGCTAAAAAAACAATACAAAACATTTAATTTTTTTTTAATTTCAAAAGTTATAAACAATAGCACTGTTTCACGTACTTTACCGGGGGTATCCTATTGTCAAAATTGTGTGTAAATTGTTGTTGTTTCGGGTAAACTGGGCTCCCGCGGGCACCCGCGGTAACGAAGTCGAACAGACCTATTAATCCAAAACAAACACAAATTTGTGCCAAATGGCGATAAACTGATAATTTATGTTCCAGAAAATGGCCATTTCTACAACAAATTAAAGACTAAACTTTCAGGCAAAGCAGCTGATACATTGTTACGGAAAACACTAACCTTGTACATATAAAATCAGTCCGGAACGGCATGTTACAGAAACGTTTCAGAACGTAGAGACAAATGGAGCCTTTAATCTTACAAAAATGCGAAATTGATAAATTTCATTACACGTGACGTGAGCACATGGGGATTTAAATTAACACAGTACGATCCACCATTTTTCGGATCAAATTTTAGTTTGGGAAATAGCAAAAAATATATTGTATGTTGTACCTTATGAAATTTTTTTAAATCAGGTAGTACAAATTTTTTTTTTTGCCGAACGTAGGGGTCGCCTTTTTCAATTTTTCGTTATAGCTTCGGCATTTAAAATCGGATTTTAAAGTGTTATATATCAATTTTTTTTGCCTCGAGGAGACCAGTGTTTTGCTATAAAGGAAAAATCCAATGAAAAAAATTTAAAAAGGCGACCCCTACGTTCGGCAACCAATATATAAAATAATTTCTACTGGGTTTATCGAAAAACTTCATTAGCAAAAGTTTAATGATTTTTTGCGAGCTTTAATTTTCTGACATTAGGGTGGTAGCAACTGAGATCTGGTGGCTAACTACTAGAACGGGATACTTGAGGTCAATGGCCCTGGTCTCCTCGAGAGAAAAACATCGATATATCATACTTTAAAATCCGACTGTAAATGTCAAAGATATAACGAAAAATGTAAAATGGCGACCCCTACGTTCGGCAAAAAAAAAATATAAAATTTTTTTTGAAACCTTGCAAAAATACTTCATATTGGAGGGTGTACGGCGAACTTTTTTTTTTTGCTTGTAAGGTGGTACGCTCTAATGTATACCCTAACCTAGTGTCTTGACATGCAATAAAATGATAGCAAGCAATTGTCAAAATGATTGCAGTTCAAGTGAAGACACTCAATTTCAATTTTATTGCAATATCATGACATCGCTGACATGCAAGCGGCTTTGCAATGATGACTACCATAAAATGTCACTTTTTGTTTTATTTTTAATTTTGTAATAAAAAAAATAACAGAAAATTTGGTAAAAAAGAATAGAAAGAGTTTTAATTAATCCCCTGATTATGTAAGGCGTTGGCGTATTTAGTAAAAACGCCTCCATACAAATCGAATTTTTCAAAATCGAAATTAACAAAAAGTGAAATTTACCTGGTGAAATTTAATACAATTTTAGTAAAATATAAGTCTTACTTGACGTTTAAATATTGCAAAAATATTTAATGTAACGACTTTATTGTAAAAACGCCTAAAAACATCTATGCCTTACATAATCAGGGGGAATGTTTGATAAAATTTTCGAAGAAAAATCTATGCTATTTCTTAGCCATTAAATGGTCAAGTGTTCTCCACCACTTTGAAATTGATATCATTTTGACGTTTCTCTGCAATGATTTAGATATTTCATATCATATAATTTATTGCATTTAAAGATACCGGGTGAATATATTTTGAAATGGTCTTGTCAGTTAAAATCAACCGTAATATCGTAATAATTCTACGCAAGTGAAAATATATTTTTTTTAAGCTTGGCAGATATTTTCGCTAAAGTACGAACAAAATACAATACTTAACCTAAATTTTTACAATGTAATTTGTGTAAATCTTGGTCAGAAGAAAAAAATCATGAATACGGCTGCCAATGTATGGCCGTATTTAAAATTAAAAATTTACTCCTAACGAGGTGATAACTTGCCCTTATGGAAATTTGTGTGTAGAAAATTAAACGTACGTTATATAGAACATTTTCGCTATTATGAATAGTTTAAAGAATTTTACTGTCTTAAAAATTAAATTGAACTAAAATTTAGTATATCAAAAAACTTAAGTATTGACTATAAAACTCGGTAGTAAAAATATAGTTTATAAAAACAAAAAAGGCTGCATAGCACGTTTTTTATGAAACAAATTAAAGGGACTAATGAAAATTTTTTGTTAAATTTATCATTTCCGAAACGCATCCATTTTGTTCGTCCATATAAAAATTTACAGAAATAAGTTAAAAACAAAAGTTTCTTTTCAAGTTTTTAGTATAAAAATCAATGGGTTTTTAACCAATATATTTTGTGCCTTGTATATATAAACTGGTCTTTAGAGGGTTAATTTTTGAGAAAAAAAATTTCACTATTTAATATATTAAATCTGTTTTTAAATTGAGACTTTTAAATAAGATCAACATTGCATAACATTCAGTCAAAATAAGTAGAGTCCGACCGAATATTCGGTTTCGGCAACTATTTGGTATTCTGTAAAATTTTGACCGAATAATTGCCGAAACCGAAACTTTTTTAAATTTAGTTTTTGAATAAAGAAAAAATATATTAACACATACAGGTGTAGAGAAAAATCCTACAGGAAGTGCAATTATCACACTTAAGTAACGATATTGCGAAGAATTTGAGCTACTCTTGAGTGCTTTGGCGCTATCTCCCTTGTGTAGATAGGCTTAACATTATTATTTTTTATATTTGGTTTCCATAATTAATTTTATATAATTTCTAATTTTCGTTTCTTGAATACATATTTTTTTAATTTTCCAATAAACCAAACGATATCGAAACGATGTCATCTAGGTGATATTTTTTATCATATAAATATAATAATCACTTGTGATAAGAAAACGATAGATTTTTTGTTCTGAAATGTACCTTTCGTAACGATATCGTATTTCCAAGGATTATGATACCGCTTTCGCTATCGACATTCCCTGGAATAATGATAGTAAATTCGCCAAAATCTGGCCCAGCATCGAAACACTATCGTTATTCCAGGCGATTTCGATATCGAAAATGATCATATATGATACCAAAACCGGAATTCTTTTAAAATGAGCTGAAATGAAGTCATAATGAAAAATTGATAAATGAAATCGTCATATTCATAAGAAAAGTCGAACTCACCTAGATTTTGCAACTATAATTGTCCAATAAAAAGGAGTATAAATAGCCGAACGAAGAAAAATTTTAAGTTTTTATAAATTTGATGTGATTCTGAAAACTTTAAATTTTTGTAAATAATAAATAACGAACAGTGTTGGCAGACAATACCGCTAAAATACCGTTATCTATTCAAAACCCTTTCAACTGACTACCGTTACCCCTAAAATACTGTTTCGAAATACCCGGAATACCGTTATCCTTAAAATACCGTTACCAAAATAACTGAAATACCGTTATCTTTAAAATACCGATACCGAAATAAATGAAATATCAATACCCTTAAAATACCATTACCGAAACAAATGAAATATTGTTATCCCTAAAGTACCGTTACCGTTATTTTTAATTTTCTGCTTTTGGTAATTTCACGTGGTTTTGAGTATTTTTTGTACATTAAGTTGATAAATTGGTTCTGTTTTTAATCTCGTTTGTTTTTTGTAAAAAAAATTACGGGATGCATCGAAATAACTGACTACCGTTACCCTTAAAATACCGTTACCGATATAACTGAAATACCGTTAACCTTAAAATACCGTTACCGAAATAACCCAAATATCGTTATCTTTAAAATACCGTTACCGAAATAACTCAAATACCATTATCCTTAAAATACCGATACCGGAATAAATGAAATAGCGTTATTTAGTAGGTTTGAGGTTAAGAAGAAGAATAAACCTTCCTCAAAAGTTATAAACACATTAAATTTGCAAATCAGACTAGATCTAGTTTCTGCCTTTTTATGGACAGTCTTCATCAGTGATCTTCCATTAAATTGAATTATTGTTTATATTTTTATTGTCAGATTGTCTCTATATGAATAATTTCAGAAGTGATCAAACAGACATATACAAACATTCTACTTCAGATTCTCTCTGTTTATCTTCTTATTTCCTCCGTGTCACCTTTTCAGAAATATTGCCACATTGACGTATGGTTTGTAGGTACAAGTGCAGGCAATTTGTGTATATTGGAGACGGACAGCCAACAGGGCATTGTTTATTTTTTATAGTAAAGTGTTGGTTTTTCAAACGCGTCGTATAGACCAAATACAATTATTATTGTCATTAATATTACCCTTAAAATACCGTTACCGAAATAACCTAAAATATCGTTACCCTAATTATAACCGCATTCGTTTCGGTTACCATCCATAATTTTGAAGTATTCTTTATCATTAAACCTTATTGAAAACGATATTATAATCTTATTATCGTTCTTTGGTTTATTGGGTCAACATAACTTCTCGCAGTTAAAAAGGCGTACTTTACAATTGCATATGAATTAACTATAATTTCTGTTGCTTTTAACTGCAATTGTAGATAAAATAACTACAATATCAGTAAATTTTAAATGCAATTACAGTGTACACTTTTTTTGCAGTTAATTTTACCGACATACTTCTCTTAGTGTATAAGGACAAGTATTAAAAACATTGATTAACATTTTAAGAGGTTTCGGATTCGGTTTCGGTCGAATATAGCTTGATAAACCGCGTAACCGGTTTCGGCATATACAAAAAAATCCGGTTTCGGTCGGAATCTAAAAAGAATTCAAAAATAAGATAATACTACGACATAGAAATTTGAAGCACACTGCGCATAGTTGTTCAATTTAAAACGGCAAAACTAATTTTGAGCAGAAAACTGCGTATGCTTCCAATTTATGTATGTTGCTGCAGTTGTATTGTTTTATTTTTACATGTTTAATTTGGATGTAGATAAAAAGTCAAGCATTTTAAAGTTTTTCATTTTTTTTTTTTGTTTTTGCTATATAAAGTAAATCTCGTTTAATACGAACTCGGTTAAGATGAATCCTCGGTTAATACGAACTAATTTGGAAGTCCCAATGTTTTGGTGTCAATTTTCATATAAAAATACATCTTTTAAAACGAACTCGCTTAAGACGAACCCTCTGTTATACCGAACTGTTTGTGACATTATGCAATTATTAATGCAAATACAATGAAAGGGTCGCATTATTTTTTTATTAAAATTTTTAGTTAAAATAAATATTTTAAATATTTTGTGAACAAAAAAATATCTTAGGAAAACTTGACCGCTGTTAATACGAACTTTGCTTAAGACGAACTAATCTCTTTGGTCCCTCGGAGTTCGTCTTAACCGAGTTTTACTGTACTTGTTTAAAATTTAAAGATATACGACAAATGTGAATTTAATGCAGTTTTTAATAAAATTTTATGAAAATTTCCATTTTATTAATGAAAAATTTCAATAAAAATAATTTCAGAAAAATTATGCATCTTTTTTTATAATATTTAAGAAAATTTTCATTCATTTTATGATGAAAACTTCATTAGTATAGTGAAAATTTTCATTAAAACTCATCCATGAAAATGCTCTTTTTGCACTTGTAAAAATCGTTATAACGAATTTACTGCAAAAAGGTCTAAAAGCGTCTATGCCTTCGTCTTACATAATCAGGGGGACTGATAGGGATCCATAGTATTTATTGGCTTCTCTTAACTGCACAAAAAAAATTATCATTAAAGATCACTAAAGTTTAAATGGATTCACTGCATTGTAAATTATCTCGCTGAACACGAAAATCCGTCTTATAAAAATAATTCCTAAGCTTCAAAAATTGATTCCAAGCCTTTTTTGTTATTCAAAATTTTCCAGCATGTAAGTTCCATGTTCTCGAAGTTTGCGATTTCTACTTTTTTAAAGGAGTTTTTCACGACAATTTTTATTACCAGATTGTTTTACACACAGAAAAAAGCAGTATGAAAACATGTAATTTTTTAGATATTGTACTAGATCTGTATATTAAAGCATCCGGATAAATCCCTTATTTGATAATTGGTTGAAGTGATGACATTCAAACGATGCTTACAAATGAGATAATACGGCTCAATTTAATTTTCCTTTAATAAACCTCTAACGGCCTTACGCTGTTTTGCAATGAAATTTATGCCATATATTCGACAGAAAAAAACAAACTACTTATCTTTCACAAAATTTTGTTTCGCTGCCTACTTTAGGCGATATAGCCAGTAATCGGAAAATGACCAAATTATAGCCGATTATGAATTTTTCGTCGAAACCGATGACGAAGCTGATTAATTGGCCGGTCACTTGCTATCAATACTAAGTATATTCTTTCTGCCAAATTTCATAAACATCCGTCTATTCGTTTCCAAGTTAAGACGATGTCCTTTAGAGGTATCCTGATAGAACCGTGTGTGTTCTTTAACCAAAGTAAGGACTTATTAGGTTTGTTTTTTTCGAATTTTATATCTATATCTATAACTACCCAGCCATAAATTGCCAACACAAAAAATAAGGTACTGGTGCAACACCATATTTTCTCCTTTTACGGTACTGTGAAGGCGTCGAATGATAACAGCGGAGGACGGTCAATTGACGTTATTCGCGGGTGTTAACAACACATTTTATATGTTTCCAGCACTTTTTTTTTTGTGTTTTTAACTTTTTTATGTGTTTTTTTATAATAAAATTAATTCCAAATTAGTATAAAAAAA